>DWAV01001220.1:0-14318 GCA_018231305.1 Noctuana lactifera
ATTACCAGCCAAAATTTAAGTTGCGCTTTAAAATGATTTTATTACTGAAACTGTTACTCCAAACGAAATCGGTGCTTAAAGTTTATCAAGCATCCGTCATTCCTCCTACTAAGTAACACTTTTCCGCTAAAGCAGTAGATACATATAGGTATTTAAAAGGCTTTGCTCTTAACTCGTTTTCTTAGAGGGTTTTCCTCCAGCCTTATTTTTATTGCCCTCCACTCCAGTTTGTTTAATGGGATTTTATAACGTTGGAAAAAGGGGCACAATAAAGATGTCCTAGTTTGCCCGTTTCTTATTTTTATTAAAATCTGAATGAATCGCATTCTGTGTCGCAATAAGAATTAGTAACAATTTTAAATTGACGAATTTTCTCATTTCGATATAATTAAATGAATGAAAACGAAAGGTATAAGGTGTCCGTAAATATTGTGGCGAGGTACATGTAACGAAATAATTTATCAATTAACGTGTTACTGATCATGGTAATTACATGTGTGTTGCGTCGCGACACTAGGTGGTAATTATTTCAGTGTGATGCTAGGATGCAATTACTCTATAAGCCGGCGTGGTTATATTACGAGTCATTACTTGTCGCGTAGATATCGATAAGTCTGAGCTGGTAACATCTACCCGCTGTAATATTTGCTGGACGGCAAAGCAAATACCCGTTATAAAATGAAATGTATTTTATTACTATTTATAAAAGTTAATAAGAAATATTTGAATTAATATAGACACTCATATAACTTAATAGTGGTTCAAGAACAATGTAGGGGGCTAACAAAAATCAAACACATATTACATAGTAACCGTAAAAAATGTATAAAATATAACTTACGTCGAGTAAAAATTGTAGTGGCTTTTATAAGCATTATTTAAATGAATAGTTTATCCTTCTTTATGTATCTGTATAAGTAAAGAACATACTACAACTGAAACAACTCGTATTTTTAATAAAGGTACACGCACATAACCGTTTGCAAGTATTTAGTTCCCATTCCCGTTTCACCCGCCGCGCCGCGTGCCTGACATCCCCTTTGGAATAAGCATCGTTGTTTTCAATAACAAAAGCGAATACCGCCCTAATAAAAGTTGTAATGCATAGTTATTTTTTACTCACTGTTTTATTTTCATATTGTGACTTGAATAGGCACGGATGATGTTGATAATATTCGTGGCCAAACGGTGTATTCCTGTATTCCCCATACATGACATGTGTCCCATCAACTTCCATGTATGGTTTCGGTAAACACGTGGTTTTGATTACAGTAATGTGCAGAACATCAAAGTACCTATGGTCCGTATATCAAAATGTTAATTTCAATAAACCCTATTAAAATGTTCGGTTACTCGAAATGTTTCATTAGCATCCAATTGCGCATTTATAAATGGACGGCATTTCGATACGTGCATATTGTAAGCGGAAGCAATAAATATGAATAATATTTATGTGTACTATCTAGCAATTATTGCTTGTTTTTGCTTAAATTGGATAAAGTAATATTGGACAAGAATTTATTAAATTATCTATCCTTAAATTCCTCATAATATTATATAATATAATATTTTTATATTATTATATATACTTATTCTTAAAAATATCTAGTTAGGATTGGATAAAGTAATATTTTTTTTTGGTGAAACCTCAGAATCCACTTAAAGTGATCGCAATCGTGTCCGCTTGCCCTGTAGAAGGCTTTATAGTTTTCTTCCAGCTCTTCCCAATGACTCCTGTGTTGATTACCTACCCTTTGAGAAACTAATTCTCGTATCCGTAAACTGCAAATCATTTTGTATACTCGTACGAAATACAAGACCTTCATCAACCTTATATCATTGTTCTTCAATGCACGATTTATTTTTTCTTGTAAAGTTACTACACTTGTGTAAAGTTACTACACCTACTCGTTCATGGAAATTATACACCGAAATAAGAATTCAAAATAAGAAATGCATGCATATATGCGAGTCGTTTCTGCTTTTGAAAGCACGCGAATCTCGACTATTGAAAAGATTTTCTTAGGGTGTTGAAAAGCAAACTTGAACGATGCAACACGTTCACAAAGAAGGAATGTTTTCAAAGGTTATTACTGTTTCTTTTGAGAGCAATTTTATTAGAGCACAGTACATAATTATACTTCGTCGCCTATGCGTCTTTATGTTCTTCCGAGTGCATGACGAGACGAGACATGAAAGGAGCAATTTAACATAATTATCATTTTTTAACCGTCGTAACATAATTTACATAACTACAAGTGCTATAAATGAAATGAGTTGCAAACATTTAATAAACGTTTTAATTCAGCTATATAGCGTTCCGAGTTAGGTGTAGGTAGGTGTAGGTCATGTAGACCACAATTAGAAATGATTTCTTACAAACCATTCTGTAAGCTTATATTAAATCACTTTTGACTTTCATATTTGAATTGTCTGGTACCTAAGCTGGATATAAGCCACAGGCAGGCGGGATTGTTAGCGATACAGACAGACGTTATCAATCCCTTTCCTTCGCTGGGAGTCCAGACGTACGTACGTATGTCTAGTTACCAGGCTTACTTGTTAGAGCATCCAGCTATACCACGATTCACATTTACATACTTTCTATAATCGATGAGTCTTGTCGGCGTCTGTTTTCTTTGATAGTACGTGGTAGAAATCTTAAAATCAAAGGGAATTAGTAATGTACTTTAGACATATATTTTAAGGCGCAACTTCAACAACGGACTAATTTATAAGTACCTATTTAAATAACGTCTTCGAAGAAATGGAACATCTGCTTTGAAATTTATTTCGATCGATTTTAAAAACAATTATACTCGTATATATTATTCTATTAAATTTTCTAAATTAACTATATATTAATTAATTATAATGACGTTAATGATACAAATTTTAAAGGTACTTATACTTATAGCTGGTAGATATTACTTTGTCATTGAATACCCAACAGATACAGATCGAAGTTTGGTTCTCCAGGCGCTTTCAGCATAAGCCTCGCAAAACTATCAGTTTTCAAGTATCACTACTTTAATTATGCAAGAAGCTACGTCTCGGAAGACTCTATGAATAGAGGGGCGATCTAATCATCTACAAGTTTCCAGCCAAACCTCAATGTATTTGGTTTGCACTCCTTGCGTTACGTGGTTTGAAAGACGCAACGACGTCCAACTTACGTAACTTAGCCGCCAAATACTCTCTGCAAATACTAAACACTTATTGAATATGCGAAACTAAGTTTAATAAGTTTACCTGTACTTAGTCGTTAAATATACATATCTCGTCACAGAAAACTGACTGGAACGCTTCCATTAATGTGTATGTACTCGTAGATGTGGGGATCGTGAATAACTGTTGAAATAGGTTTCTTATTGTTCTTAATATAAATAATATATTATAACAGCTAACATTGTACAAAAAGCCATGGTAATAACGATGTAATCAAAATATTTTGAACGCAAGGATCAATTAATTAAGGTTTTGAAAAGAGTTGCGAGAGTTCAAGTATTCTCATTAAGGACTTTAATAAGCAAGCTTTCCTGACTGTTAGCTCCATGTTTCGCGTTATGTAGTTGTAGTATAGTGGACGTAATAAGGAGGAAAAAGCAACGATAGTAGCTAATTTAGTGCCGGTTTCAGCCTGTTTTTCAATTAGAGCTCAGTTCAATATCAACATGCATTGAAAGTAATTTGCGTAAGCAAAAAAAATAAACCATGTTGCTCTTAAGGTGACCAAAGACATCGTAAGTAAATACAAGTTTCTTTAGAGTTCTTCGTCAGTTGTCGAAAGAAAGGCATGTGACGTCTACCAAGCCGGTCAGGGCCGAGGTGATAGCCTGAGACTAAACCCGTCTCATCTTTAAGAGGAGACCTATGCCCAGAATAGGTAATACTATTTGATGTTAAATAACATGAAAAGGTAAAATTAAATTAAAAGGGTACTAGAAAGGCACTGGGCAATCACCGCTGTTATACTAATAACGATTAAAATTTAAATAGTTATATCAACTAGTCAAACACGTCTCAGTGAAGCAAAGAAAAGTATTTTACGAAATAATTTACTCAACGGCTAGGTAAACTGAAGCTCTAATCTTAGATGTTTCGCTTGAATGGATGTACATCAGTTATCCAAAGACCGAGTGATACATCATGGAGCGGGCTCGAGCTTTTGAACTGGAGAAAACGCCGACCGTCGCGACGCCGCCGCGCGCCACGCCTTAGCCCCAGGCCACCGCGAGCCCCGTCAAAAGCTGGATATACACTTGGAATTTCTGGCACACTCGTACAAAACATATATATTTTTTGTACGATTATTCCTTGTTTGTCTTAAATAATATCTTGTAGCTTATCGCCAGTTAATACATAAAATTCGCCAGAATATCAATCACCAAAGTCTTTCACATCATTTTACTGTTCTTCATAATATCACAATAGTGAGGTTGCATTTGAGATTATGAAAAAAATTAGGGCAAACGGTTTTTTTAATTTCTGTAAAAACACTAAAAGTACTCGTGAATTCGCGAAATCCGGTGGGAAAACTTAATCTTTTGTTCAGAAGTGCTGACTGCACTCGAGCTTTGCCTTTGAATTCAGTGAACTAAAATTGTAGTGAAACCCCTAGATATTTGAATAGTTGGATCACAGAGACAGTGATTGATGCCACAAACTTCTAGATGGTTATGTGAAACGAACAAAAGAAACGAACATAACGTTAAATAGCGATGTAACTTTATTTGGTAATAAAAGTGAAATTAATATTTAACATTTAAATTTATATTAATTGATCTTCATAATGTGAGCGAGGGTAACGCTCGGAAACTGCAATATTTGGCATTAAAATTGTACACGTTAAATTCAGATATTAATATAGGCATTCTCGATATTGGGATCTAATATCGGAAATCAGCATTGGAATTGACAGCTTTCAGATATTACATGCCCTACTTTGAACATCGCTATAATCGCGCGTTTATCCTACATGCATATTGTTCTTTACAAACACAATTAACTCAATAACGCATAAAGCGTTTTATGAACTCAGCCTGGCGAGTCTTATATAAAATCACGTTAACTTTCCGTACATTCTGCCAGTGCATGGTTATTTTAAGTGAAGCTTTCTCAGAGTATAAAAGCTGTATAAAAAATAATTACTAATTTTACTTTACTTTATAGTTATTTTATCATTAGGTATAAGACAGATTAAAGATTAGTCATGAGTCGTCACTAATCTTTAGTCAGTTTAAGATCAGTGTGCTTATCGTGATACTTCATGATGTTTCAGGATTCTACAATTACTTACTGTGAAATTAGCAAAAAATTATGGTTACCTCAAACATCCCCTGAAAATTCGCGCGTAATTACAGCCATTCACATATTTTTGGTTGCATCGACATAATACCCCGTTACAGATTGATGCGGTAGAATGACATAAATGTGTATATGTATGTACGTATATTACACGGAACAGAGAGAGAGAGAGAGAGAGAGAACACGCCTAGAAAGACACAACGGGGATGGTTTGTAACATACTCTACCACGATGCTCCAATGTGGATAACATTTTGGTAGAACACCTGAAGGTATATGATTGGTCCAAAACACATGACATTATTGGTCGTAGATCGTAAACCATCAATATGAGACATATACAAATTAACATCGTTACGCTTTATTACGTCACAACAATCAGCCAAATAGCTGTAAGGCACTTGCTTTTACTTGTATTTTTTTAGGGAGTACATAATAATACTGTCCCATTGATGTTACGTGTTACATTTTACCTTTTGATATTTCGGCGGTAGGTACGAATAACTTACGTGTTCACTAACAAGATTCCTTACTAGTTTATTGTCATACATGGCCAGTAGATTATCTGAAATATTATTATCTCGCCCCTTTATGTAAATGTGTAAACGGGGAAACGGCAGGGCACTATGCAACACACTAGGACTATACTCGTATATTGAGGTGGACAACTCGCTGTCCTAATCTAATTACGATAAGGCACTTGCCTGCATCGGCTCTGGTTCTGTTTGTACATAGTAACATAACCGACAATGCGTAATCCCGACAGCGGCGTAATGGATACCGGCAAGGTATGAATGTTCCAAATTCCGGAACCGCAATTTAGCACCAAATAAGTTGTTATAAAGTTAAATATTGAAGTAACACAACAAGGTTCCCGAAAAAAAACTGATGTCAATTCAATCTACAAAAAATGCAAAAAAGACTTGCGTCTTAACCAGTAATTTTATTTATCCATAAGCCTTTTGATGCCCACTTCAATATACATATAATTGCGTTCCAAATGGATATTTTCAGTTAATCCGTTCGGGACGAGGGCACCTTGTGTTTCTTTTGACTTATAAGTAAGTATACTCGTATTGTGTTATTTAAAAAGATTTTATCTCTATGTATTATACGTCCTTTAAAATATGTTTCTGCTTATATACTTACTTACTCTGTAAACCATGTTGGTGAACTTCGTCTTAAAATTGCACTGAGACATATCGCGAATAGTTCTGTCGCAAGTTCACTGAGAAAACAAAAGTCATTTAAGAAATTTTCTAGTTTAGGCCGCAATTAAATGGTTCGAAAGCAAGCAAGATCAGCGACATGCATTTTCGTCGATCAATTTTAGTGATACATATCTATATCATTTATTTGCTTGTATTCGACATTTGGTAGCAGCAGCTCGTTATTGTTGATCAAATTGTATCACTGCAAGGTAAATAGGTAAACAAACAACGGCCGCCTGAACAGCGGTAAGGAGCGTTGACGAACTTTGCTGATTGCATTAAATAGTTCTGTTTAGTTTATCTATTAAATCTACAAATCCGTAAATGAGGTGAGTACTGACGTTTGTGAAATTGAATAACATTGTTGAAAACTCAGCGTAGAAGGAATTCAGAAACAGTGAATTCAGTAACTAATTTTGTATAGGTATTATACTTGTTTGAATTACATTTTCAAAGAGATAAATTTGAATAAAGGAAAAGAAATTAAGTATTATAACAAAAAACAAAACAGGAAGTTGTGGCTCAAATTTTCTTAAACCATCGACAACGACCTGTATACAAAATGTGTATTCTGCGAAAAAGTTAAACTAACTTTTATAGATATTATGGTGGTAAAATTGTATGTTTATAAAACTTTTTTCGTTGATAAAAGAAACCCGGAGAAACACATGCCTTCATCATAATCGCTTTGAGTTTTGCTGCCAAAAAAATCTGATTCTCAATAAGTTGTTCCTTTGTTTAAGGTATGCCTTCTATTATATTCTACAGATACCTAGATATTACTCTATATATATAGAGAATTAATCAATTAGAGATCGTAATACTTAAGGTTAGACTGTATCTGTTATCTGAAATGACCGAGAACTATCGAATTGATTAATGCATGGAGTATATGCCTTCTGTGTGTTCAGCCTGTGCAGCCTCACTTCCCTATGATCTAATTTACTTAGGCATTCCAACCTTCGAGTTGCATTAGGATTCGAACGTAAGTAAGCTAATCATCGGAAGGAATATTTGGAACTCGACAATGTACCGAAGATTCAGTTTAGCCTTCGATTTGTATAATTTATCAATCTGTCTTTAAGAGTATTTCGGGTTTCATTATTACCACATTGCTGGATTTCGAATTATTTTTTTTAGCCAACTATAAAAAAGAAAAAAGACAAACAAAAAAAAGGTTCTAAATTCGTTTTCTCCCAACATTTAGTAATAAGTACCATTAAGTGTTGTAGTTATTTAGGTCAAAAATAGAAATTATTATTTAGATATGTATTAAATTAAATTACTAGTAGACGAGTTACTCATAACTCTCTCGAGGATTCAGACGGTCGTTTCATGTCAATAGTAGGTAGGCAACAGTACGTACCTAAACTTTTAACTAAAAGATTGATGTAAACCTTTAGCCGCATTTTGTTTGTGAAAAAATATATTGAAATTAAATAAAAAATTACAGATACTTTTTGCGTATTGCCTGGAAAAATAAAATTACAAAAATTACAAAATTACATTACAAATGTGATAAGCTACGGACTATAGTGTCACCGATTTAATAATAAATAAGGATGAGAGAATAAGGCTGTCGAAGCAATTCCACCAGCTTGATTGTTGCCGGATATAAAACCGGCGCCAGACATTGCTTCAAATGCAAAAATACCTGCAGTCTTGAAGTATGGCACGGGTTTAAGATTCCTAAATGTTCAAAATTTGATCCAAAATTGAAAAAATTGCATTAGGCCACCTGAGCCATGACAATATAAATTTTGTTAATGAAGCTTATCATAATTATATTATTAGGTATACATTTTTTTGCAATTTACGTGCACTTAAATAGGCGAGGCACACGCGAAGTTTTCGTAGCAGCAATGTTTGTTTAAATATGTGCTCTTCTTCAAATCAACAGTCAACAGTCTTCAAATCTTCGGACTACGGGTCGTGCCAGGGTAAACGAACGTATGTACTCGTACATATTTGAAAGGTTGCCTTTATACCACATACCTACCCAAAATTTTGAAAAGTATCATTGTGAAATTTGTTTCATTTACATCTTAATTTATATACTTATTTTACGTTATGAATATACATAGAGTTTCCAAGGTAGCTGGTGTAAAATCCTCAGAATTAAAGCTCAAAAGTTCCGCTAACATATTTTTTAAATATTCAGCACCACACATGTGTAATTACGCTCTCCAAGAGATTGGAGTGAACGAAAAAAGGCGTCAATGAAAAATAAATATGAAGCTAATGGCAGTAACTTTGTAAACCCTCTCTCTACAGAAGAAAAAAACAACGTTTTAAAGCCGTAAGAGATGTTATTTGAAACTTTTGAAAGGAGCGTATCGAACTAGAGTATCTTATAAAGAACGGTTTCGTAAATTTGTAACATTTAATCTTTAAAATGATCTGTAACATTAAACTAAGCGACCGGTTAATCAAGGTTGTCTGTTCAGTACTTGTTCTCAGGCTTAATTAGCTATTTTATACTAGAATGAATAAAACTAGATAAGTCATAATTTAAATGTTATTTGCGCTGTCTTCGTTACAGTACCAACAAAGTTTGTGCAGCAATCCGCCAAACATTGCTCATTTTTTTTCGAAAAATTCTGAAAAGGAAACGAAATAATTTGCGGTAAAATTGCTCTTTCGACGTGCTAAGAGGTCAAAAGAAACACTTCACTTCGTCTAAAATCACAAACTTTATTTCATTTAAGGTGGAAGTGTGAATAGCACAAGAAATTATTTTGTAAACGAGTCTCAGATCTCCTGTCAAAAACTGAACAACACTCAAAGAAAAATATGCTTCGTATTTCATAAACTCATTTTAAAAAAGTATTCAGCTGGAAAAATTTACTGCAGTACTTGTTTTGTGCTATTCTAGGTCCTATTTTCAGACTTAAATATCTTTGGTCGCAGTTTTGATTTCAACTTATAGTTAAGTACCTAATTAGTAACGTTTTCTCTTATTTTATAGTTTCTCGACCTTATTTTAAATTTATGATGAATTGATCTTAAAACTCTCACATTAATTAGATAAATCACTATACCTATTTATACGGTTTGGGATTACGTAGAAAGGTAAGATTACCTTGCTGGGATAACTATATATGTATAAATACTCTAAACAATATTATAACTTTGTGCATTACATTCGGGCACTTTCGGGAGCAATATTGAAGTGCATGATCATAAAAGAACCAAATTATGTCCATGATCAGGTCAGACAACAATGAAATCAAATCAACATAGGAACATCTCGCGAATTTTGGTGATTCATACACTGCTCGTGAGATTAAAATTAAAATAGAAAAGAAGAAGAAGAAAATTTTCATAATCTCCACCAATCCACATTGTAGCAGCGTGGTGGAGTAATCTTCAGGCCTTCCTCGATTGTGGTGAGAGAACCGTGCCTAGCTAGGGCCCATTAAAAGGGTTGCAAGCTAGTAAGGCAGTAAAGCTTATCGACCCGAAATAAGGCTAATCAAGTTTTTCATTTATATTAACCTTTACGGTTCGCAACGGTTCTAATCATGCTAATTTCTTTAATTTTATTTTTGTGGATCTGAGGACGGGATGAAATTCCACAACGTCTATCAGTTTTATAACCGACATGCGCCACCACATACTACACTGAAATTTAATTTTTCACGGCGATAAGAATCATTTTCGTGTTTTTAAATTTACCTGTCCGAGCTTTTGTTTGACGAGGAATAGTATGTTGGTAAAATTCATAATAATAGGTACTACTTTATACTCTTTTCCACTATGTGTTTCTGATTAGTGTATTTCTCTTTCTCGCAATATCCGAAATAAATGTAGCGGCTTTATTGTATTTTTCTACTCTTCAACTGTCCGTAATTAATTGGATTTATTAAGCCGCTAACAATAAATGGCATTAAACAGCGCTTGAATCTTTACCTCAGATGGAATAGATGCCAGCTCAGGGCCCCCGCAGATAAAATAGCGAGAAAAAGAAATTCCTTTTTTTTTCAAGAGAAATAAGGAAGAAATAGATTGGAAATAATGTTATTAGATATTCATTTTTTTTCAGTGCTGACCCCAATAAGGCTTAGGCTGTGTGGATATTTCTATAAATTTTGAGCCAACTCCGAAAAATGAAGATGATCTCTGCTTTATTACAAAAATGAGAGTCTGGGGCTCAATTCTGCTATTACAATAATCTTGTATTGGGGTCGCAGTCGTCTGTCACTGACGTCTTAATGCACCCATTAAGATTTCAATAAGATAGTTTCGGTAATATACTTACTAGTTTAAAGTTTTCAATTGTTTCCAATTATGTAACTGTATCATGATATTAATGATAGAATTCGGTCATATTGGAAAAAATGCTATATTTTTTTTTTAATGTCAAATTCACTAAATTCACTAATATCGATAAATATAGCTCATGTCTATTCCGTAATGCAATTAGGCAAGTAGATATTCCCACTTAACGGTCCTTGTCTAAATTCTATGTACTTCGCATACGGCACTTGATTAAGGACAATACGCCAATACTCTGCTTAATTTCGTGTGCGTACTGTATGGACACGCATAATTATGTGTTTGACAAAATTTCGTCATAATTATGTTACAATTACAGTAAGAAATAATGGGACACTAACAATGGAAATTGAAGAAAAAACAGAAACATTCAAAACAAAAAAAATTATAAATAATATTCATATTCCCATGCATTTTCTATGGAATGGCTTTTTTTGTTCATATTATATCGAAAACGGTTCTACGGATTTCGATGAATTTATTTTTGGGCCTCAAGAAGTTTCTTTACAAATGCTTAAAATATTCAATTGTCAATTTTGTTTCATCATCATCATCATCATCAAACTATCACAGTCCCACAAGAGGCCTCGGGTCTCCTCTTAAATGTGAGAAGGATTGCATGATGCGATCTTTATAAGCGGGGGTCCTCGTTATGACATCTGTTTTCATTAGGCCTATTGTATACTGTTTCAGCGTTTACGAATGTAGCCGCTCAATATCCAATTGCGTTGGTAACAAGCTTTCAATTTTCCGATTGTCCTTCATTAAAATCGTATTTAAGCTGCCTAGCCTAAGCCGAACGTTAGCTTTGTTCGACGAAATTGACTTCTGGTAATTAACCCACCCATTTAGAATTGAAAACTGTTTAATAAAATAATGTAACAATAATTTTAAAATCTGAAAATAGTTTTAAATGAGCAGGTAAAGCGAGCACATGCCATTTAATTTCAGAAGTAGAATTTTTATTTCCTTCTTCACAGTCTAAACCACGAAGAAAATACCGAAATTGCTCGTCGAAAAGTAATATTTATCAGGGCTAGTGCATTCGCGAATCGTAGAAACTGCCTTTACCGGTTCTCAAAAAAACGCTCCATTGTCGAAGGTATCTTCACATAATGCCAGTGTTTACTCGTATGTTGTTTGAGCGAGCTTGTTTCTATTATTTTTTGTGCGGCACACGAGATATGCACTGCGAATTTTCACCTCTAAATCATATGATTTCATACCCTTGTCTCTAAGAGTTTTTATAAGAATCAAAATATGAATTATATGAATAAATCATACTCTGTTACAACTTACTTCTAACGTCACTGTGAGTGTGAGCATCATCTTTCGGATTTTTATGCAAGCGATATTGCATATTGTACCTATAAATGGTATTCACTTTATTCAAAACTTTGAAAGGTAGAAGTAGTACGGTAAAAGTACTCGTAAGCTCCTTAACATTAAACACGATGTGAAAGAAGCATATACTGTACGCAAATCAAGAGTACGCAAGTATCAAAGGGCAGTGGAGTGTTTAGAGAAATTCTTTTACGTTCTGCACGAAAATGCTAAAAATATTTTCAACTAGAAACCATCTTCGAAGATCGTTCGCTTCTCTGCGTCTCAATAATACGAACTTTTTGCAATTGCGAGAAAGCCGGCTAATATTGGCGGGTATTGTGACTCGAATATCGGAGTTTTTGAGCTCGGAAAGATCCGAATCAACTCTGGGAAGTGTAGGTACGATATCATTTCTGCGTAGTATAATTACGAATCCGATTGCTTCTATTGAGTTGTCGATTAAATTGGAACTACATGAAACTACTACTACTGTTATTATGCAAACTTGTTATCATGCTTGCGTGCTTGCGTGACATCGCTGAGTGAGACTGAGATTTACAACAATCTCTTCAGTAGTAAGTACTTATCTAACAATGCCATTTTTTATTTATTAATGCTAACTACTCACACAAATGTCAGATTGATTTATAAAATTGCTAACTATACACTGTATACAAAAAATACAAGTGAGTTGATCGGTCAAATTCGTGTGTTGTGTCTTCCAGTATGTTGGTTACCGTTGCTGTTCGGCCTTTTATGAGATTCGTTTGGCAATCACATTCATTCACTAGCAAGCACAGGTGCGGCTTTGCGTTGTTTTGTTACGGTCACTACCCTTACAACGCAAATGATTATGATCGTCCATAAGCTTGCTGCCGCCGCTTGCTGTTACGGCCATTTAAAATTTCCACATGCGAGAAATGTATAAATAAACATGAATACCGTTTTTCATTGGCAAATTAGTTTTGGAAAGTTACTTAGTAAAAAAAAAATATCTATATATTACAAAATTAATTAAAATCTCCATCTCGAACAACCCCCAGAACAACAAGTAGAAAAATTCTACTTGTTGTTCTATGATTTGTGATTTCATTTCAGTCTATGCTGGATTTCCACGCACAGAAATCACAAGGGGAATTCTCATTCAGATTCACTCATCTAGTCGTTTGAACGTTAAGGGCGCTTTCATTTATTATTTATTACATTCCATTAAGCACAATGAACAATACAGTGAAATACTTCGTGCTGACACCTTCCTAATTCACAATAATAGTTTTACAATTTAATGTAAATGTTTCACATTCCTAAGAATATGATTATGCTGAAGAATTGTTGTAGTGCCTAGGGAAGTAGTAGGTACACGAATATGGCTGAGCAAGCTAAGCAATCCTTCTTCATGATGTTTATAAATGTTCAGCCATTGAGAAGCTGTGTCCATCCAGTGGCCAGTCTCGGCTTGTTTGAATTAAAAATATATTAAGGCGCATATTTAACAAAATTATTACTTTCAACCACTCTGTCAATTAGCGTCAGTTACTATTTATTGTGGACATCACGTCAAAAATTTTAGCGTACCTATTGCTGATGAAATTATTTTCATCCACTTATCTCCTTATCTAAGTTTACTTATCCACTTATATCGATCATATGTTGCATTTCACAATAAATATATTAACATCCAAAATGAGTGTATTCATTTTTATGATTTCCTAGTAGACGTAAAGTGTTCATAAATATTTATCAGTATTTATCACATATTCGTTACTAAGTCATAGACATAGTAAATTGAGCTCAAGTTGATATCGAGAACAATTCTCGAATTTGACATATTGCAACATTTGGCGTGCGGCCAGGTTTGCAATACGTACAAACATTCTGATAACAGTGAAACCGAAATTCCCTAGATTCGGCCATTAAATGTTTTAGGTTTATGCGGCTTTCCGACATTCCATGCAAATGGACGTGATTTATAAATTTATGAACGGACTCTATTTTTCAGAAATCAATCAGTTTTAATTTCTTGTGATTTTCTTTCACACAACACACTTGCTTTTTTTCGCATACGTAGGCAAGATGCTGTGCGTGAACAGAGGCAGAATAATAGCAACGACCGCCAATCGCACCGCTACCTCGCTGGTTATACAAATAAATAAAATTGGAGTGTCTGTTTGTAATATTAAAATAACCGCTTTTTACT
>DWAV01001221.1:0-14315 GCA_018231305.1 Noctuana lactifera
TTTGAGAATATTTTCATAAATTTCGAAAAATATTATAGTTACATTGACTCTGGTTAAGGTATACCTATTTAAACGCAGGTTTCTAAAAAGCTTGTCAAAATTAATTTAAATATTATGTTCCCTATGTCAAATCTATTTAAACTTCTTGAACGCAGCATTTTTGAAACACAGAACCTGTGTTTGACCAACAAAGATCTTAATCATGGTTTATTTTCTTTTCATTTCGCTAAACTGTTTCTTTTTATTAATTAGACCCACCACACATAGCAAGTTATTACAGGAATGTTCAAGTTAAACCTATCCCAATATATTTGAACCTGAGTTATTACTATTATGTAGTTATTTGTGTAAAATGTATTTAATACTTCATACATTGTTTATTATAAGGAAATAATAATCACATCACTTACCTTATGTAAGGTTTAGTTTGTTCTCAATAACGTCTTTATGGAGTGATCGCAACAAAACATTAATACAAGAATTACTAATTACGTATTATTAGTATTTCTGTGTCTATCGTAATTAAATTATCAAATAATCCAAACCGCAAATAAGGTTTCCTTGTTAATTCATAAGCTGCATAGATAGCTAAAACATAATTAATAGGTAGGTATGTCACCTAACATGACCGCACGCGAGTGACATGACATAATTCTTATAGATACCATATTTAAGATATTTTACTTTTCACATAATTATCATTTACTTATTCATAAAATACCGGTAGAATTTTGTGGATTGTTTTTTGATAATTGCTTGTTGACAACTGCCGACACTTTTATTTTCTATAAAGTAGATATTTATATCGGTTTAAAAATCGGTATCGGTTTAAAAAACCGTGTTTAATAAAGTCCGTATCCACAGGCCGAGTCTGAAGTGGCTGCACTCAACCGACGTATCCAACTGCTGGAGGAAGACCTCGAGAGGTCCGAAGAGCGTCTCGCGACCGCCACGGCGAAACTCGCCGAGGCTAGCCAGGCCGCCGATGAGTCGGAACGGTGAGTTCTAGTCTTATCACAAGCTTTACGCTGATTTTTATCTGGGCTCAATGACGAAAAACTTCTCTATAAGCTTCACAGCTATACGGCATTAATGACGTCATCACGCCACGTCCGTAAGTTATGCCAATATTTGCCATACATATTAAACTTATCGGTCGGCGTTAAGATGTGTGGAAAGGTTTTTTGTCTGGATCCTACTGATCTCTAAATTATGTGTTTTTACAGTTTCGAAAATCTAATTTCGTAAAGGCTGTAGGCCTCACCAATATGAAGGCGATGCAGTAAAATCGTCATAGTCGATTTTCGCCGTTTTCGCTATAAATTGTACAAATAGATTTACGAAAAATCTCAAACCGAAATTTGATTTTCGTAAACTTTCAAACATCGTGATAGGGCTGGACGTTGTATATCTAAGAGACCTATGGCAGTCGTTCTATAACATAAGTTATTGGAGAAAACCGGTTTAAAAGTAATTTTTCAAAATTTTATAAGAATAATATTTTGGTCATCATGTCATCACTACGGGTTGATGGTGCTTGTTCTGAAGGGTACGATAAAAGAGTTAAAAAGACAGTATAAGTAATACTTAAGAACCTTTTAACTTACTGAAACTTCGTTCCATTCTATCAATTCGATTTTAATACAAGTTACGATTCTTTTTTTTAAATTCATGTTTTATATATTATTTGAAATCTTGGAATAACGACTGCCATATTCAAATTGCAATGAGAGTCATAATGGGACCTCCATGTTATGTAACACTCACAGTTAAATTCGAAAGGTCAACGCGTTAACCTTTTTTATAAGTTACTCGCGACCACTGTGTGTAAATGCCAAATTTTATCGACTACTGTAATTGTTTTGGCTTGATTTTAAGTCGTAACGTAATGCAATTAAATGTTATATAAATGTTTAGAGCCATATTTTAATTAGTGCGACTTTTATTGACACTTCACTGTTGTCTCTATAAAAAGATAATAGATAGACGATGACTTCAAAGAAAGATATCGTTATCATGGTGTTATTGCTAGTGCAGACCGCTATGAAGAATGTAAAGACATACTTTTTACCTTAGCGTGTACCAGCATGATAACACGTCACGAACGTGGCATAAAGATAATCCATTTGTAACGATGATGATGATCTTTTCAAGCTTAACGTGTGTGAAAAGTAGGATTGTGGAATTTTAGAAATTAAAAAAAATTCCGGTCCGTTTATATTGGACACAATAAAAGTAATAAAAATTCAATAACGCATGGATGCCCCATTATGCCTTATACATTGGTTTACTATATAAGATGTCTTAATTATTATTGTGTGCATGTATTTTTCTTTAATTTTTGCCCATAACCACCATATTATTTTCTACATATTTTCCTGAGTTTTTTTTTTCCGTTTTCCCACTGAAATTTTTTTTCAATCTTTTATCACAACAAAGTTTCCTTTCTAAATAGTTATCGTATTAGGGAAGCTTTTCTTTATTTTGAAATGAATACATTAGTGACGAAATTTTTTTGTAACTACGCGATAATTTTGTAACAGTTTCGACAATAAACATTGAGAAAATTAAAGAAGAGCTCCCAAAAGTTACGAACTTAAGTTGTGTTGTGTGACAAATCATAAACAAAATAAAAAAAAGACTATCCCATAGGCCCATTCTTAACGTGTATTGATGTTATAACACGCATGTGTTTGGCCCCGCACTAACCAGAATACGCAAGGCGTTGGAGAACCGAACCAATATGGAGGACGACCGCGTCGCCATCTTGGAGGCGCAGCTGTCCCAGGCCAAGCTCATCGCCGAGGAGTCCGACAAGAAATACGAGGAGGTGAACGCTTGTGATGTTGGATACGAGATACGGTTATCTCATCTCACAATTACGCGCCACATACCGACTCCCATTTTCTTCCCTCTTTAAATTCACCACATAATAACACGTGACGCGTTTTTGTGAAATGGATAACTTAAGTAAATGTTAGGGTAGAAAGAGGCAAGGTTGCATGAAATCCCTTTAAAGCGGATGACAGTGAGGACAGAATATACATAGTATATTTTTAATTGGTAGTTAAAAAAGTTAGCCTGATACATTCTCTGAACTGTTCTTTCATTACGAACATAATTCTATTTACTTAATTGGGTCCATGACTTGCCTTCTCTACCCTAACATGTTCTATAAGACTATTGCACGTACGTGAGGTTCGGTCATAGACTCAAGTTTTTTATCTAGGGCCATTGTATAAGCGAGGATTTTTTAGTCTGGCAATGATTGCCGAGGCGTACAGTCAGGCGGATACAAATGGCGCCACCGGTAGCATGAAATTAGCTACAATGATCATTAATACGTAACTTAATATGGGGGATTGGGTTGCAGTAAACTTTACTTAGAGTGAACTTACGCGTAGCTGCAGCTCTGTTATCGTGCATAATATGTTTATAGACGAAGGTCGTTGGAGACGCGTTCGATAATAATTACAAGTATCTGATGCATCTTCGGATAGGGAACTCGAATCTTAAATCTATTACATCACCGCTGCTGTGGTAAGAGGTGGATGCTAATTGAGTTTAAGTTTCGTGTCTCACATACGTGCAATTACGTAAAGTAGCAATTTGTGTTTAGTAGTAAGATCGAGATATTCGACTGTGAAGTTGATAACAAGATATCGATTGATACGATTTCATTCCATTTTGTAGCAACTTCAGAGTTGAAACGTTTATTCGAGAAGTTACGATTCATTTCCTTAACTGAATCGTTATTTCAATTAACAAGTAGGTAATATGAAATTATGATATTCCTTAGCGATATAATTATTAAAAACAGATTATGATATGTACTCTAAATGAGTATTATAATTTGTTTTGATAAGTGATTTGAAATTAGCATTAAACTAATTTGTTACATCCTCGTTACAGTTTAAAATGCTAGTTTCAAAGTTAATGCTAAAGTTATTTCTTTCAGCGATTTAGTCATACAGGTTGCGTGCTGCTTTATATGTTCTTCGCAGTTTTGTGTGTCGTCTCTTGCATGTCTCTTTAACTCCTGGGTTACCCTTGATCTGTAAATACGTCATCCGAATCAAATACTTGATTTTATACTCAAATGTAATGTTCTGGGGTCCAGTGCCCGCAAGGTTCTGGAGAACAGGTCTCTGGCCGATGAGGAGCGTATGGACGCCCTGGAGAATCAGCTGAAGGAAGCCAGGTTCCTCGCCGAGGAAGCCGACAAGAAATACGATGAGGTCTTTGAGAGTGTCGATGTCGTTTGGTTTTGCTTGTCTCGCTTATCTCTTCCAATGGAATCGTGAATCTAAATGCATTCTGTGTGATCTCTCCCCAATACTCCCCATTGGATATAATCATTACCTAAATGTTTCCATTTGATTTCTATAAACAATGCTTGCATCTATTCGAGTGGTGCCCCCAATTTATTTCCTTTAACATTGTGTATTAATTTATTTCTCCATTAATTGCCATCATATATCAATTTCAAAACGCTAAAACGTTTTCCTCGTCTCTTCTATAAATATCTTCTGCCAATACTAATATTATGAGCGTAATAAATATGTAGTCTTCGAAGTGTGATGTTGCAACTAACGAAATTTCCTATCAATCAAACAGGTATTTGTGCTAACTTCGTTTGACAATGTCGTATATTATAGCATGATCTGAAGAATTGAAATAACATATTGTTGAATTTCTCCATACAATTCTTAGCCGGTGATATTGTTATCTCGGTAGATAAGATAAATTATTGAATTTATTCACCTTCGATTGGCTATTCAGGTGAGGCACTGTGAATCAAAAGTGGAACATGTAGACCAGATGGTGTTAATAAATACTGTCCTAATTCCCCTGACATATGACCCTGCTTGGCGAAGGCAGTCTTAAAAGTCAGCGGCCCAACATGGAGTCGAATCGTGCCCGATCTTGCGGTTCTTTGCCTTAAAAGGAAGAACGAGTCCCTGCCTCGCATATGTCGTTACATAAGCCTCACTACCATATATGAAGGGTGCAGTTGCTCAAGACTGATAAATGGCATGTAATAGTTGAGAATTTTTAAGTTCATATCGATATCAAAGAACAGATTGTGAGCTTGTTGTATGGTGTCTCCAGGTGGCCCGTAAGCTGGCCATGGTAGAGGCTGACCTGGAGCGCGCGGAGGAGCGCGCCGAGTCCGGTGAATCGTAGGTTTCCATTGTATTTCGCTGAGAGGACCGCCGCTCCGTTCGATATTGTCATAAGCCAACATGCGAGTATCGCGGAATTTTTCTATTTTGTCTACATCAATTCCGCCATCTATAATTCCGCTGGTGGCATTTCGGACAATATTGATCGGTAGTGGCGTGTCTTTAAGGTTGAGTTTTGCAAGTTTTAGCCACCGTTCTGCATGGTTGTTCATTTGCATTCTTAACATCGCTGCACTGTAACCCGATTTACCTACATTGGTATTTCTAACATCGGCGGAGCTCACTGTTATTTTTTATTGCATGTTCGTTTCTAGGTCGTCTGAGATCGAGTGTGAGCAGGATGCGACATTTTATTTGTTTTTTTTTTTAATTTATTTTGCATTTACCATAACATTAACGGAGTTGTCCGCTCAATGTAACCTTTGAGCGGACAAGGTATTTAAGTATAAGGCTGTACCAGGAAGTGATGGTTGCAGACCTGACACATGTGAAGCAAACATCGCTATTCTGTTATTGTCAAACTACAAAACAAGGGTTGCCCCATCTCATGGATATTTCTCTATGTTAACTATCATGTCCACGTGTCGACTAAACTTCCGTCTTCAGTGTGTGTATCACTTGAACGTGCCCATAGGCTAGGCTGCCAGGAAATATGTGTGGTATAGGGCAATTTTCGTTTTCAGATATGCACCGCATTACACCAGAATTACTGGCCGTATGCGTGCCGCACATATGCAAGCGCACACATCACATAACGATAACGATAACGCACTAGATAGCACTTAGATATTTTTATAAATTTTACAGAAACTAAATTTTAGAGCTAAATGTTTTGGGACAACCCTCGTTTATATTAACTCGTGAGTTCTGACGCCGCTCTCGACTCCCCGCTTTGTGTGATCCTTTTTTTTGACATAAACGTTTTGTTTGTTGCTTGTTACCTTGCTCTTTCTTTTAGCAGGGAAGCGCCCGGTGTTGCAGTCAACTTTGTGACTGTAAATACAACCAATTTTAAACATTGACGCGTCATTCGAGCGATCGATCGACGAGATCGACACCGCCGACATTTCGTTGGCGTCTAACATACCCAACTTACCCCATCCTTCCATTGCTCACAACCTACGCACAGTTGACGAGTATTTGATGTCACGAGACGCACAAAAGTGTTTTAGACCTTGTAGTAGGTGAGCGCGAGGCGCGAAGCACAAAGTAGCTTGGCACTGCACCGTGGAAGCGTAAAGTCGAGAGCGGCGCAGGCGGCGGGCGGTAGTTTAGTGTGTGTTGTGTGTGTGTGCGTGGGCGTGTACTAACGCTCGGCGGGCGGTAGGTGGCGCGCAAGCTCGTCATGATGGAGCAGGACCTCGAGCGGGCCGAGGAGCGCGCAGAGCAGAGCGACTGGTGAGTATGCACTCATGAGCAGACACTATAGTCTGCGCGTAAGTGCTAGTCACCGCCTCAGGTATTTGAGGGGTGAGACGCGACGTTCACGTGACGTTCACGTGACGCTGACGTGATGTTGACGAGACGCTGACGTGACGTTTGCCTTTATCCCTCCCGCTTCCTGCCGCTCTCTTACCTCAGGCGGTGAATAGCATTTGCGCGCATTCTATACCACTGCACTTAGTGGCCTATACGTTGCACTTTTTCCAGTGACAACGTCGCATCTACGCCATCTACTATATTTCACTATTGGACTTTCCTTGTTATGCTTGTAGCGTCTGTTTCAAAGGGAATAGAAAAACTAAACTTCTTAATTAAATTAAAGGAAAAAGAGTTTTATTTTAATAAAGAGCTTTACAGTATTGTAATAGATTTTTCTAGCAACTTCCAACAGTGAATGTAGTTGTAGATAGATTGTATATGTATATTTTGTGTATATTATATTGTGATAGACTTTTCAATACTCAAACAACCACTTATTTATGATTCTTCCAGTAAAATTCTGAACAATGTCTAAACGAGTAATAGCACATATTATGTTAAACAATGTTACTTTTTGTTCTAGAAACCGTTAAAGTCAATGGAGACGATAAATAAGTCTTTGTTGCATGTAAACGTTGATAGCTACTAGCCTACATTGATAGTAATTTTCACATATTATATTATGAATAATAAATACCTTAAAATAAATATTCTTATCAATATAAATTAATTCGTCACTCAATGTTCAATATTAACAGTATCAGTAGCTATCAACAGGCTGAGTAAACAGCTTCATTACAACATAACTTGCACGAGCTTCTTAAATTACTAATAAATGCACCCTACAATAAGACCACTTAAATCCACAAGCCTATAAGGGCAAGAATTTGGGTCAAAACAATTATATAGTATAATTTGATTGATTGATGTTATTATTTACTATGTTTTAATATAACAAGTAGAAGAAATGTTATGTTCACTACGAGTAAAACGAATTTCATGATTTTTTTAATGAATATTAACTGTGTTTTTTTTATATAGAACTACTCGTAGTGTTCGTTTTTTTTGGTGGCTTTACCCAATATTGATTTATTAAAAGATTAAATTCAAAGTCATTCGAACCTTTCTATATTTTTAAAGAGGAAAATTAAGTTTTTTCTTGATCTTTTCTATGATAAGACATTAAGTTCAGTAGAAATTGATTTTTAACTTTAAAATTACAGCAAAATCGTCGAGCTTGAGGAGGAGCTCCGCGTTGTTGGTAACAACCTCAAATCCCTGGAAGTCTCTGAGGAGAAGGTATGTCACTTTGCTTTTATCACTCCCCTCACTAGTAAAAATAAAAGTGTTTTATGTAAACAGGATAAGAAAGATGTTATTGAGACCAATTACGGAGCTTGAGATGACGCTAGCTAGAAACATCACGACCATCTAGCTAGAAGATCCTGGCTATTGGGTCCTGCTAAACATAAAGAAGCATCCCTTGCTAGCACAAAAGAAGTTTAACGTTTAACAAGTTTATTTAAGAACATCATAATATGCCCCGATATTTTGAATGATGCACCAACCAACATACAGACAATTTTTAGGATCGAAAATTGTTGTTGAAATTAATTAAGTTGGATACTTTTGGATTGTTTTAGTAAGTTAGATACAATGATTATAGAGTTACTAAACACGTAACCTTCCACACAGGCCAACCAACGTGAAGAGGAGTACAAAAATCAGATCAAAACCCTCACCACCCGCCTAAAGGAGGTGTGAATGCGAACGAGATCGGTTCTTTACGCGAGTGTTGTACGCTTGCCTAACTGCATTCTATCGCACACACCCTTTAGTGAAGTCTCTGAGCCACGATTATCATGCGCCGTCCAATGAATGTCTTTCATACTGTCCAAAGTACCGCGAAATTGTTGCATATTATTATATTCTATATTATGCTGGTCATGATAAACTTGGCTCGGAACGTAGTGCGTCTCTTACTGTTTTCTCAATTTTAATTCTCGACTTTACCGTTTTAGTTGTTGTGTCTGATACCATAACATTACCGTTGTAATATAGCTTTTAGTGTTCTCTTTTATTTTACATCCTAATGGTGTCAAACGGTGTTGCCACTGTAACGAATACATGATTTTCTTTACGGTCATCACTGTGACTCTGCATGGAGTTTTCGTTTTGTGCTGTTTCGTTAACAAATAATAATCACAGGCGACGCAAAGGGAAGAAACATTCGAGGTTCAAGTCAAACTACTCGACGCACAGCTGAAAGAGGTAAAACCAAGGAGCTCGAAGCGAGGGATGCGTAGCTAGACCTGGTTGCGGTTGTAGAATTCGATCACGCTCATCGCCTTTTTGTGTTCGAGGAAATACCTCCTCGAGACCTTGTCGAGCTTATACATATGCATCAAACTCCGATAAGTCGAACGCTTTATCTGTATGTACTCGTAGTAGGGTTAGAGAGGCTATGTTCGTTGGTGCAGGACATAGTGTAGTGGCTGTCCGCGGTTGGTGCTTCATCTATATTCTTCGTATGTAAGAAGTCTATCCCTATGTTTATACTTGTGTATTATTTTCCGTTCCGGTGTTACTTATTATGTATGCTCATTATGCCTGTGTTGTGACTGTACGCTTTGCTCTTAACGGCACTTTGTTTTATTTACGTTTTATAAAAAACTATTGATCGATTCACTCATCTGCGATATCATTCTTTACTGATCCAAGATTTTTTGTTGTTGGATTAAAGCACTTTAAAATACTTTTGATAAATGGATGGGATGATGGATGGATTAATATCACATTCTAGTCTAATTCTTAAGACTAATGAGTAATTTAACGCTAACTTAAATTGGTTCTTGTTAACCAAAGGAATAAAGATTAGGGATAACCTTGTTGTGGATACATGAGTGTACAGTCACAACATGGCGGACGTATGCCGGTGGCTTGCGTGTATTGCCAGTAATAAGTCGTGTGTGGCTAGGCGATGGCGTCCCGTGATCACGTCGAGGATAAGATCCACAGCCTCTCGCAGAAACTGACGCAAGTAAGTCACCATCAATCGCGGGGGCTTTAGTCACCAATCTGAAAGAAAAGAAACCAAGCATTAATAAAAAGAAATGCTTACAAATAAGTCAGTATTATTGGTAATACTTCAAGTCAAATAATATTGAAAAGACCACCTTTGTAACTTTTATTTTTACTTTTATTTTTTTGATTTTAATAATCTCAGTTATAAATGAAGAGATCAGACTAGCTTCAAACATTGTCGTAGTTCAGTGGTAAATGGTTTAAGACATTTTGGTCTTACTGTTTCGTTTCTTCGTAGAGTTGTAACAGAGTGTCGATATATTTTTAAATGTTTACAAATGTACTATCTGTGACTAAAGCCTCTGGCCACATATTTGTCGATAACATTAATATGTACAAGCATCATGTTCATATTTGGTATTATTTTCCGAGGGGTAATGGTATTGTTCATAGTTGTAGCCCCGGCACAGCATATAGCCGCTTACAGTAAAGGTAAATTGCATGGGTTTATGTGTTGCTTTCTTTGTGTAAATTTGTGGTTTCTTAGAATAACTTAAATTTAGATTTATATGTAAATACATGTCATATTTTTTCAATATTTAATTTTGAATTAAAATAATATTGTTTGGAAAATAATTTTCTTAATCAATTTGAAAATTAACAGTTTAAAGAAAAGATTTGCATGAATTATAATGATTTGATTGACTGACAGAATTTCGTTTTAAAACAGTCTATTTTCTGGATGGATAAGCTTATTAGCTTTAAATAAATTAATTTCAAATAACAATAACGTTTCCATATTTTTTTGGTATTTACGTTAAATTGATAATTAAATTTTAATAAATCGACAGAAAATAGGCTGTTTTGTATCGAGGAACACAATTAAAATATTTATATATCAAATTACAGGCTGAAGCGCGCGCTGAGTTTGCCGAGCGCTCTGTCCAGAAACTTCAGAAGGAGGTCGACAGGCTTGAAGGTAATTTTTATTGTTTTATTCTTACACTTAGTAAAATAAAAAGAATAGTAATTTTTTTAGCTTTAATTTTGATGAAATTTGATTATATTCATATTAGTTTAAACAGAGGTTTATATCCACTGGTTTTGTACACGAATTATTATACTCTCAATAGAAAATATATCATCACATCATACAATGTGATGTTTTATTTTTATTTCATCAAAATTCTTATTTATGTAAATTCTATTGAATATTTTTTATAAATGAATTATTTATTAATGGTATTTTTGATGAAGGTTTCGCAGAAATTTACAGTATATTACAGTTATTCCACACCAGATGTTGGCTAAGTGAAATTTTTTGATACCTCTGAAGTCAAGTTATGTTTGAGTTATTATAACAAAAGCTTTGAACATTAAAACGCACCTAAACCATACTATCAGCCATAGAGTGTGAGCTGTTGAGTTTCAAAGCTGTATAATAGATGTGGAAGCTTATTTAATATCATTGCGCTATATTCTAGCTTATTTTTCTTTTTTTTTCTTTTAATAGTAACCGATTTAGTTTTTTTTTATGATTTTCTATTATATTTGTAGGCTTTGAACAAAGATGCACATGCCAATTTATTTTAAACAATGAAAAATTACCAAATAATAGTCAATTTTGTCGTTGGCATTTGCAAACTTTGTTCAGTTATAATTTCAACGTGTTAGCATGTATTTATTGTGTCCTAATAGTTGCTCGAAACCTTTATGTTATTTGTTACATGTGATTTTGGCATGATTTTTTCTAGATAAATGTTGTTTTTCCCTTTTATTTTGCCTGATCCTTTTGATTTGAATTTTCTCGAACGTTACACAATTTTTTTTTATGACAGTAGATAATCTTAACATGTGAATAAATGAAAAGTCTTCATCATGTCTTTCACAATTGAGTTTTCTGGGCCAAACCGATATTTTTTGGCTCGCCTTTAAAATTGTTGCTAAGTTTACTTTTTTTTATACAATTTTACTACATTTAACAGAACCTTTCGAGAAAGCTCATATCATTTAATGTGTTGTGTGTGCGACTGACCGCGGCCACGTCCGATCTTGCAGACGATCTGGTGGCCGAGCGCGAAAAGAGCAAACTCCTGCAGGAGGAGATGGAGGCCACGCTCCACGACATCCAGAATATGTGAACGCCCGCCCGCGTTACCCGCCCGCTTCACTCGATATCGATAAACGTCGATACACTGATTGTACTTCACTAAACTTTTATATCTTTAGCGACCAAACCTCCTTGGTTTTTCTACTTTAATCGCGAGGCCCGCGTAACGATTTCCAACGCGTTTTTCACCGCAAACCCTTTATCTCTTATTTATTAACCATCTTTTTTACTCTGGTTCACATGAATGTAACTTCGTTGTATTTTATTTCCTTTTTTACCTCATGACAAGCGAGTGTGACGGGCGGGTAAGTAGATGTTACTAGATTTAGAGTAATTGCCAGCCGCTTTTTCTTATTGTAACGTCAAGATCGAGTGTTCGCTACGACACCACTGCCATGTGCAATTTTTTTAATTTCATACACAAAGTACTAATATAATTTCCGTATGCTGTTTAGAAGTGTATTTCCTCATTCGTTATAGTCATTATTTAACGAGCGTGTCTGTTTATGAGTTTATGTAAGATCAATGTTTACGGCGATGTATGCAGCTAAAGTTATCGCTTTGAAGCACTTCTATTGTAATTTATAAGAATGTTGACATTCCATTGTGGGGACCAAAACATTTTGGATTTTATCGCACTATTAATATTAAATGCACATGATTTGTATAAAACGGCATTTCTTATAGCTTACGTTTAGAATAATTCCATCTCGATTCCGGCAATAAGTGCATTTCTACCGGTGAACGAAACAAGTGCACCGTTTGCGATTTTTTTAATGAATTCTTTATTTACTTAATAGTAGAGAAGAGATTAGATATTTTTTTATTTAATGAGTGATGGTAACACGTAAAATATTGATATTTATAGGAATATGCTCGATATGAAGTATTGATATTCTTTATTGTTTCAAGTATGATTCTTTTCTTGTGTCATAATTTCAGTTGTTGTTATTTATTTAAATTAATCGATGAATAAATGACGACCGCTTCACTATTGTAAAGTAACGAGTAGGTACATGTAGTTGTGGGGCCAGCTCACACTAACACAACGCTGTATTGAACACAGTCCGAACGAGCGAGGGAAATCCGTCTTTTTAAAATGTTATCGATTAATGAATTGATAGATAAGTTCGTGAGAAATAAATTAATGATTTTAAGAGTATTCTAACACAAGTGTTTATAAATATATTATATTATTATTTTTAGTTTGTTGTATTTTTTTTTTACTAATCCGTGTTTGATCCTTATCATCTGACCTCCTTTGATTAACACCGTCGATTCCATCAGCTATAATACGAATGAATCACGAATGTTATCCGGCACGAGTCACTATACATGAGCAAAAATAATACAAAACACAATCATTTAATCGTCATTAAAAGATTCCAGTCTCATTCATTTACATCGAAAGTTCATCTTTTGGAGTAGCACGAAGTTATGCCAGTGTGTCAATCATTCGGACGGAGCCATTTGCGATCATTTTGTAAATATCATTGTCGGGAGCACAACATAAGAAGTTCGGTGTTAACGCATGTATCCTGGCAGAAGAGTCGTTTCGTATCCAAGAACATGAGGAGAAATCCTCATCGATAAGCCACGCATGGAGGTGTTAACGCATGGTCCCGAGGGCGAAGTGATCATAATGAGAAGATCGAGCCGCATCACTAGTGAATAGACGCAGCATGGAGGTGCTAACGCATGATCGTCGCGAGGCGATGAGAGTGGATAGAAGTTAGTTACCTTCCAGTAAGCCAGCATGTAAGGACAGACGGAACCCATCCTCGTAAATAGAACGCATGAACAATTCAAGTTATTTGGAAATGCGATTTCAAAATTCACACCCGTCGCCTCTCGCAGATGACCTGATCAACGAGATTGAAAAGTACAACGATATCGGAGACGACATCGATGACTCGTTCGTGGAGCTCATTCCGGGTGTCGACCCCAATATAAGACAGATACAGGCGGCCCGAGAAGCGGCTCGAAAAGAAAAGGAAAAGAGAGAGGCCGCCGCCGCAGCCGCAGCTGCTGCAGAAGCGGCCGCCACAGCCAAGGTCGAGGCCGAGGCCGCAGCCGCCGCTGCCGTCGTGGAGGCAGAGGCGGCCGCGGCCGCCGCAGCCGCCCAAGCCGCCCAGCCCCCGCCAGAGGGAGCTTCCGCAGCCCCACCCGCTGAAGGCGCAGCTCCACCCGCGGAAGGTGCACCGGCCGCTCCTCCTGCCGAAGGCGCCGCACCCCCAGCTGAAGGAGCTCCTGCCGCACCCCCGGCTGAAGGAGCTGCTGCCGCACCTCCGGCTGAAGGAGCTCCTGCCGCACCACCGGCTGAAGGAGCACCCGCAGCTCCTCCGGCAGAGGGCGCTGCACCACCGGCAGAAGGAGCTCCTGCTGCAGCTCCTCCGGCTGAAGGAGCTCCTGCCGCGCCACCAGTTGAGGGCGCACCAGCAGCTCCACCCGCTGAAGGTGCCCCAGCTGCCCCACCAGCAGCTCCACCCGCTGAAGGTGCCCCAGCTGCCCCACCAGCTGAAGGTGCCCCAGCTGCCCCACCAGCCCCTCCACCCGCGGAAGCTGCCCCAGCT
>DWAV01001222.1:0-14315 GCA_018231305.1 Noctuana lactifera
AGTATGAAACTATTGTATAGCAGGATTACCTAGTAGAGAGTATGTTGACAACAGTTGCAAGTGCTGAAACACCACCTACGTAAATCAAGATAGATGTTAACTATCAGCGAGGAGTATATGACTTCTAGATAACAACGCTTCATACGCTTCACACTCACAGCCCCACATTAGGATTCCCTGTGTCGTGGGTGCCATTTGGGTGGAGAACAAAATTTCTGCCCCACCGGGAATCGAACCCGGGACCCTTCGATTAGTGGACTGGCGTGGTAACCACTACACCATACGGGTCGTCCCACCACCATTACAAAACCATCACCATCACTACACCATCTACATCATCCATCTACACCATCAGATAAAATAGATTAATAACATTCAGGATATTTTGCGACTGTCACCGCTGTAGTAGTCTGAGGTAAGAGACCTTATTAAGCGCATTGCAGCCAATTTAGCCTTTATCGGACAAAATCTTTAAAGCTCGAAGTTAGCTTAAAGCCACGGGCGGCTATTGTTGTGTCGCCTTAGTTATGGACCTCTTGTCATGAGTAGGTATACAAAACGAGTTGTAGTAATATGAGACCCCAGAGGCTCAGACTCATTTATAGCAGCCTTTGTTCGGGTTATATTCTTGATCTTTCTTCACCGCTTCATAGTTTATTAACAGGTTTTTTGGAATGAGAAGAGTTTTTAAGAAGCCATAAATTATGGCTTCTTAAAAATGGCCCATAATATCATACCTCATTTAATAAATTTAAAGATTCTTAATTTATTAAATGGCCTTCCCCGGCCTTCCCCGGTTGTGGGCAGAGACCCGTGCCCAGCAGTGGGACATAAAAAGGGTTGAAGGCATAATTTATTAAATGAGCTACGTACTACTATAATATATGTATGTACATATAGGTGTTAGGTAACGTACGTTCATGAAATAAGTGATAACAATTAAGCCACCTGTCATTTATCTTAATTCGAGATACATGTTCAAAGGCAGTCCTTTTATCGGCTCCGAAAGGATACCGATATAAAATAAAAACAATCGCATGTTACGCGTAGGCATTTTGAAAGGGACCGCGACGCGCACCCACTTTTTGTTAGTCAAAATTCACTGCTCCTTAGAATTTCATTTCCTTTCCTGATCCTCTGCAGTGTATAGATAAGGAACGAATCACCGAAGAAATCATTGCATGCTTATTTTTTAGCAGTCGAGATTGCGAAGGGCTATAAATGGCGCAGCGAGGCCTCGGGCGGTTGCCATTTGCAATCGGTTATGGAACGACCGCGAACCTTTTTTACATTATAATCGGTCGTCCCCGCTCACTCCTTTTTTACGTGCGTCCAGATAGCCAACGATGGTAAATGGTAGTGGATGCAAAGGGCTTTTATACGTAGCCCTCGAGCGATGTCGAAAAATATACGCGCTAAATGTGGACAATCTCCTTAAATAAGCATGATGTGCAATGCAACGCAATGAGTTATGTATGTGTGGTTAGTAATGCAATAGCAATCTAGTATAAGTACTTCCAATATTTGTTCAATGAAGTCTGATGAGCAATCGGTTTCAGCTTACTCGGAGAGCATGATGGATGAATGCAGCGTACAAGACCGGACAGACGCCCATCGCATGCACTGGGTCGGGTTACAACGAGGCCCGTGCCGCCTCATTAGCCATGCAACGTCATATTTTAATAAATATTAATCGCTCGCAAATGGATTAAATTACCAACCTACCTGATTTTCTCGTCGCACAAGCGTCGAAACTTTAAGGTTTTGATTATTTCTTTACCGACTAATCAACCAGACGCGATCAGCTTCTATAGAATAAATTTTCATTAAGTTTCCAGTGTAGCGAGGGATCAAATTAACTTTTACTCAAATTTAATTAATTAGTTTAATAAAATTATACAGTACTGAGTTTAACATTTTTCGAAGAAATCAATAAGGCGCCAACATCGTATATTCTCAGCATGGTTCCGGAAGGGCCATAGTTTGAGTGTAAAATACAAATATTTGATTTGAATCCATCGAAAAGGCCGTCAGATGAAATATTATAATTTAATGCGTGCTGGGAGGATTGAGACGCATTAAAATGCAGCTCGTGCGGCGACGGCCCGCGCTCGCATCCTCTAATAACGCTTCGAAACTCCTATGCATTATTCAAAGAATTCTCATCCCAAATTCGGTCATTTTTGGCGAAACCGCTAATCCTAAGTTTTTATTTCAAATATGTTTCGCGGTAAATTACCATTTAATTTTTTATATCGTTAGTTTAGGAATTCATGTAAGTATCGATTCCTACCTACCACCTCAGTGGAATTTTAGTTTGGCAACATGATAATAATACGATATTATTAAAATAAATGACTGACTAGATTTAATATGTACTTTATTTTGTATTTTCTAAACAAAAAGTTGTATACATTCATGGTCTATACTGTAGATACGTACCTACGAGTATAATATGCAAGCGTGTTTACGTGGGTCATGTCGGTCACTAATTGTGGGATGTCACTACTGACGTCCCAAACCTGCATTTAGTTGGTCAGTTAACAAACGCTCGAGAATGGTAGCCATCAAATAAATAAAAGAGTTGATTCGGTCTTTTATTTGGAGGTTCAATTCAACAGATGGAGCGATAAGTAAGTATTAATTACACCGGAATTGCTTCGCTTGCGTTCAGTTTATCGTAGCATAGTAATTAGCGCCGGATAGTAGTGTTGCCAGGATTTTGGCTTCCATAAAGATAATTTCACATCCACATATTATACTCGTATAGCTTATATTATTAACGTCATATTCAAATTCTTGATACGACCAATCATTTGTACTTGTTTTAGGTTAGCACTACAAAATGCATATTAGAGTATTTTCATAATTAATTTTTAATGATGTAATTTTTGTAGGAATTTTATTTTACTTTTTGTGTGTACAGTTTCAATAAACAGTTTTCTAATTTTACGCTAGTTAGAAAATCAGATACCTATTGATTTTCTCATTAGTCTATATCAATATCCGGATTTCCACACTTTGCTTACTACCATTAGCAACACTACGTACGTACTCTCGACGTCTCCGGGAACGAATTGAAAAAATAAACAAGTACAGACAATGAACGCCTTCATCTGACCTGCTATACAATGCCGCCATTGCCGACCTACATACGCCGCAACGTTAATTAGACTGTTTCTTCCAAAGAAACGCATGTTCTAATGAAATCGAACAATTTATGCCTTCGTGTACCAAACCAAACGCTCAACTCATAGGTAAATGCTACATAGACTGTTTCGATATAGCTTAGAGCGTTTGATAAGGCCGTGCTGTAAAAACGATGTAAACGTTAAGTTTCTAGGCTATTTCGTGGTACGTAGAAACTCTGGAATACCTACGTAGTGAAAGCCAAACCAATACTGTAATCCATGTCTTTTCTTGGCTTTACAAGGCAAGCCTTTAAAGTTCTGTTATCGTTTTGAACATCTAAAAGCCGAACAGCCAGTGTTATTCGCTCGTGCACAAGTCGCCGTTCGCGTTGGTTACGTAGTAGATATTAATTCAAATAAAGCACGACAGCGCTCTTGCCTGTTGTAGCGTTGTTTACGAACTAGGTCATAATCATTACTATTAATCAACGACAAAAAACTTAAAACGTTGTTTGGATTTCTACACGCGTTCAAAAACAAAACGAAAGGCCAACCGACACGGCGACGTTGATCCCACGAAAATGGACACATGGTACAAGCATTAGATTACCCTTCAGTGACGAACAGACACGTTATCTTCATGATTGAACTTGAGAGCACATAATAAAATATCTCTATTCGTATATGCCAGCCGAAAGATGATAGTGGTGTAATGGTGACTGCCCCTCAAGTGTCATGGGAATTAGTGTTACCTAATAATAACTTTATATCACCGCAACCATATCTAATACGTACCTACGTAATTAAAATAGCAATATTTAATTCAAGTATTGCCGTAAAATATTTCCGTCATAGATTTATTCCTATAAGTAATGTAAACGACGCAGATTTATTATGACGTCGTTATGTTCGTTAAGACACTAAACTTGATTTTAAATAAGCGTCCATAATGCCAGCTTATCGATTAAACATACAATGAATATTATAAAACATTTGCATTGAATTGAACACTTAGCTGTTGGCAGCGTATAGTTGTGCATGAATTATACGATAGCACGGCGGACTCAACGAGCTCAATAGACAGGGCCGACTTCGAGGCGAACGTCTCGAACGGAACACGTGTCTTTGATTGCCCCCAATTGGCGAGCGAATAAAAACAATCGTCGCTTAAAAATAACCGTGATTTCATCCTACAACATGTGATGAATGTTTTCTCTTAGCGAGCTTGGTGCTTCCTCTGTTCCCACAGGATCGTGCCATGTGAAATGTCGCGGCGTCACGGTCCCATGAAGCGCCGAATCTACTCCGAAATGCTAATGACTTGCTTATGAATGTTTTGACAATGTGCGAAACATGACAAGAAGCTACTGTAACGTAGGTAAATAATACCTACATTGAAATTTTAAACGTAACGCACTCGGCACTTAAGAGAACCATTAACAAATATGAAGGAAATAATTGGCCCATCATTAAATCAATAGGAAATGTTATAGCTACTTCATTAATGGGTGTATACCAGGTAAATAATAAAGATAAAGGTACAATCAGATACATTACGATAAGATATTTACCTTTTACCCTGTGACTGCGATTAGGTACCCCTAGATCGAATTGTTAACCTCTTTTTTTGGAGCGGTTAATTGAAAAATAAGGAAAAGGAACCTGGCCCGGAACTCAAATCATTTACGTCACCACGCTCTATTAAATTCGGACGCCACCACTGCACCATATGGGCACCGTGTGACCACTTGGCTAAAAGCTCACCATCTGATGTTTTATCATAAGCAAGACACGATATCAACATCCGTTTGGACGTTGCGGTTAAAAAATGGGTCAAATTCAGGAAGTAAAACCGCAAAAAATGTCATTGTACGCTTGAGCGAATATTTCTTATCTGTTATTTTGTAGTAGAACAATTTATTAATAATCATAGACTATTGTTATTAGGTGAATTTTAAAGAATTATGATTTTGAATAAAATGCCCTGCAGCTAGGTGTTAATCGTTCGGCTTCCGCCGTTAATCTCACAAATCTGACAATCTTATAAATGCAGGTTACCATTAATTGTACATACCCACGCGCACTTTATCATTCGTGTTTCACAGTTAAGATTTTCGTAAGCTGACGCCGATTTATATTTTTATCACAATTGAGGTTACACCAAAATGCCATAAACTTTCTTCGCAGTAAGAAATAGGGAAACGGTTAAGTAAATTTCATACCTTCTTACCCGAGTTATTTTTCTGTTCCATTTCTGTCAATAGGTGTTTTGCAACTAGCCAAAAACACCAAAGATTACAATTACAAAAATTATACAATGCAAGTGAAGGCACGGCAAGTCAAGCGTCTTGGGCGAAAAAAGTCTCTTAAGATTCTAGAATTCTTTAGACAATGCAATGTGTCACCATTTATCAGGTATTATCTATTATGAAGGGACGGCCATTGTTTGAAGAGATACTTGGCGCCACTAGCTTTAAAGCATTTTGAGTCGCTTAAATAAAAATGTTTTCTGAAAAGAACTGATTGTCAATTTACTGTAGGTCTTCTTTTACTTTTTCGTTCCGCTTTCATTACGCACATCCGTCGTATCTTGTGCAGTAAATGCCAGTGCATGGGGCAATTTAATTAGACGATTAATGTCCTAAATTGACGTCACACAATCTGAACAAATAAACATTCCTGTCAATTCGTATGGGAATCATTGCGGGTTTATGAGACAGTTCTAATTGCCAATTGAAACATTGTATTAAATCTCCGTTTGGTGTAGTGTAGTGTTCAGGTGTAATGTTAGTTGGAAGGTACTCGTAGGTACCTACTCCCCGACAACTCGTAATAGGGAACTTATCAATCAGTCGAGCGCATATCGTGCGAACGCGTTATATTATGAGGATATTATAATAAACAGATCCCGGTCCCCTCGCGTTCTCTCCCTCCCTAATAAATATTAATGTATGAACTTGAAGCTCCACAATGCCCGACGACGATGCTGGTACATTGACACTCAATTTGCTTTTTTGCAGCCGCTCCTCAGATATCTTCCTCGCGGGCAATCTTTGTTCTCACTTTCTTGTACCTACTTACTACTTTGCGATTAGCGTCACTCTAAGAGTGTGAATAGTATGATGGTAACCACAACTTAACGTTTTTGCCGTATACTTACCTACTTATAATTTAAACATGTATTTGTAAAGCAAAATATAAAGTTACTGCCCAAAACATTAAAACGTAACAGTTATTGCAATCTTAGATTGTAATGGGTACATAATAATATGTAATAATGTATATAGCTACCACCATGTCTTCTCCGAATTAATTTTCTATCTCAATTAAATGACGTACATCATGAAAATAATGATGTCAGAACCAGTAAGACATGTACATTATTTACAATATCGATTTCGACATAGGTATATTAGTAGTTTTGAATTTAAGTAATATGAAAAAATAAATTAAGGACAGAGCAGTGAATAGGTATATAAATTATAAAATAAAGTTCCGCGTAAGTTAAATAAAATAAATTTTTATTCGTAATAAATGCTCAATAAATAAGAAATCTAATCATAGATAAAATATCTCCGAAATCGATACTTCAATCCAAACCTTTTATCGAATTGAACAATTAGGTGATCCGAAACGCTACCCTTGCCGGTGCTAGCCGGAAGGGTCACGTGCAAACAACGGGGGTTGCGTGAACGCTTTTCCCTTGCTTTCCCACGCCACCCCAGACACCAGTCGATGGGAAACCTCACTTGTTGATTTGGTCCGCAATTGCCCTCCGCTTATCATCGTTTCCGGCGCGTGCATTAGCAATAATAATTATTTTCTTTCAATGTACAATGTGATCATGTGGGAGAGTGGCTAATGGCCACCAGGAAAATAACGTCAAGTAATATTGAAGCGAGAATGATGTACTGTTTGAGTTGTGTGACTTATGCTCTTAAAAACAAATACATATACGAATTTATGGTAATACCTACAATAAATTAATAATTTTACTTCGTATTTTATGTTCATCGCGTCGTTAGCAGAAATTGCAGCGTACCAATTTTTTTGTATGAATTTTTTGAAACGGTTAGGTACTAGTTATCATTAGGTACGTTTAAATAAATTTAATATTGCAGTATTAGGAAACATTTCTAACTTACCTATGCTTAAATTCCAGCGTCTGAATTCCTCGAGAATCGATATTAAAATGTTGTCCCCGATACATACAAATTGCGCTATTGTTAGGAAAATGGACAATGGCTCTAACAAAGGCTCGCAGATGCTGCATTCGGCTATTCTTATTTATTAGAAACAAAATTTAATAAATTTTTGAATTTACTGCCTTAAAGAATTGAATACTCTTTAAGAATACGTGGGATTCTTAAATTGACTTGCATAATAAATAATAGGTACCTACTTAGTATAGGGAAAAGTGCAAGTTAATCAAATCAATCAAGTTAATCAAAATCGGTGCAGTAGGTACTTTTCAAGTTATCAAGATAATATGGACAAAGTGTTCGAGAAGATATCTCATTCCCCAGATATTGTTTCTATCCTATTTGGGATGTAGGTGGTCATGGTCATGGGTTGCAGTGGCCATTTTACTACAGGACTTACGATTGCTACTGAACTCTTCCGAGCATAAAGGAAATAAATTGAAAATGTCATGTAACATCAAAGTGTTTTCACAATGTACCGCAGCTAAAGATTCAACGAATAAATAAATAATTTACATCAATTTGATGGCAGTAATTTCGCGCACGCAACGAATCAGACGCCACAAATTGCAGGTTTAATCTCTTATAAGGATTTTGCTTTAGGCTATGCAAGATCGTATGTAGAATAGGAATGCTTATTCGAAAAGAATTCGAATTATGAATACAGAAATAGGTTAATTTAGAATATTCATTAAATATTATTATCTATTCTATCCCCTTAAAACAATACGAGAGACTTTATTTCGATATGTAATTTTCATTTTATCATTTTTTGTTGCTTCTATTGAAATTTTTCAATATTTGTAACAATAGTTGAATGTAGGTACCTATTATGTAGTAGCTTCGCGCGATATTTTACAGCAAAGCTGTGGTCAATCTAATAAAAACAGTGCAACGGGTAGGTATTTAGATTTTCGAACTAAAAATGTTGTGTAAAGTAAAGTAACTAGGTATGAAAAGTATAAAATATTGAATAGGTACATAGGTGGTCACACAATAATCACAAAGCAAACAGTCGCTTCCATAATTCCAACTGGCATTAGTCAGTAGGTACCTAACATACCTACCTATTTATGGAATGTTCGAATAAGATACTATTACGATGGTAATTATAATGGAAAACCGCACGACCACTCAGAACAGATCAAGATAATAACATAGGCTACCTGGACTGCCCAGTAATATCTAGTATCCACCCGAGATACCTACTCACACTGAGATGAAATTAAACCGCAGGCCCTGCGTTTTAATTCGAATCAGGAACTAGTCATAAGAAAGTAATACCTATCTATTGAGCTATTTTAACGTAGTAAATGTATTTTGTAATCAAATCATAGAGTACCTGATATACCTACCTACAAACAAACAAATATACAATAGTGTACACACCACAGAGCAACACTATTATTACACAGAGGTAAACATAAAGGTGGATACCAAAAGGTGGTCCTATCGCTCAAGTAGCGAAGAAGACAAAGCGTTTAATCTTATACTACCTACCTATGAGTAGGTAGGTATATGTCATAGATAAATACACTAGATAGGTAGGTACCTACATACTGGCCAGCTAGTGTATACCTACCTACACTGACCTATCAATCGTTGTTGTGCCATATACCTACCTAGGTAGTAATTACTAATTACCTAATAAAATAAGGGTTGGTGATAGGACAGTTAAAATTTAGGGTTTATTAGTGTTTGTACCTACAATACATGTGAAATCTATCGAAAAAAAAATTGTTCAAATACCTAATAAAAAGTGTCCCTTGTCACAGACCTACTGAATATTAAACACAAAATTTCATGAGAATCGGTCAAGCCGTTTCGGAGGACTGGAGGAGTTTGGCAACAAACACTGTGACACAAGTATTTTATTTTATTGTTAGACATAGACTAGACATTTTATTATATTGTAGTGTGTAAAAAATATATTATACCCAACTAGATAATATACCTACCTAGTTTGCATACAATATTTAAAAAATACGCCATCTACCCGCATTGGAGCAGCGTAGTTGAGTAGGTATGCTCCCTAGTATTGTGCCCAGCAGTGGGCCATAAAAAGGGTTGTATACAATTTTAAGAAGTAAATTTTTTATACAATTTTATTAGGTACATACCTGCCAGTCCAGTCGCACTGATCACCAATCATTCCCGCCTCCGCAACATAAGCCAAACCAAAAAGTGTCCAAAATATACAATCCAAACGCATCTTGGATATCAAATACTGGACCAGTCTAATTTGTACACAACTAAAATCCCTAACATCACAATAATTAGAACCAGTTTATGTCAGCTCCATATTTTCAAAGTCGTAAAATATTGTTCCGTCACAAAAATAAACAAATCGCGCTTTAAATTACTACGAAACACACGACAACCTCCCTCTAGCTCGAAAACTACACTAATTTTAAAAGAAGAGAGATAGCGAGAAACGGTTGTAGTAATTCCGTGATAAACCTTAACGAGTGAAAAAGATAGCAATACAGGCATTGTACTTAGTACGAACTCTACTGTCGCATCATACATACACTCAAGCTAATATGCGTTCTCTTTCTATTTTAATAAATTAATCAGAAACAAAACGAACCTTTTGTCCTAGGTGATAAGGAAAACTTTAAGCTTTTTGAAATGGCGGGAAACTGGAAAGATAGAAACTTGTTTAAGTTGTTGTTTACAACACAACACAATGAGAAGAAAAGATTAACTTCTATTCTACTTAGAATTTATCATTCTAATTTTATTTCATATCAATAATGAAATAAAAGGGTTCTTCTTTGGTTAAGTTGTAATTATAGTAATGATTTTTGTATAAAATAAAAATAAATTCATTTTTTGCCCAGTCAGCCAGAGATTCTTCACAAAAGTGTGATATAAACATTTGTGTAAATAGGTAATTGTTTATTTATCGTCTTAATTAATAAGCTTGAATAAGCATATTCGTCATCATTAGGTATGTACTACGGACTGCGTGCCTTACTTATGTACTGACCCGATAAGCTAAATCAATAAGGGTATTTGTCCTTCAATAGACATCAGTCCGTCGCTTTGTAACCATTTTATTTGCTTAGGGCCTGATTCGCCTTATCTCTACGCAAATAAACTCTATTTTTCTCCCTCCTTTTCTTTGCTTTCTAAATATAATACCTAATATAGGTATGCTTTAAAAGTAAAAAAATGGTCCTCCACAATAAGGTCCTCCACAAGCAGTAGTGGCCCATACCGCCCATAGTAGTCCCACATTAGATGATTAGACTTGCTGACTATCTAATAGGTATTGTATAGACTATAGTATAGTAGAACCTGTAGAACTCATGGATCATCACTTCACGAATGTGTTATAGACTATTGTTGTAAAACTTACAAAGCCAAGAGCAATAACATCTAGAATCATGGATTTCAGAACTAGGTATTCACAAAAAACGGTGAAAAGAGATCCTCGTTTTGTGTTTAATCTGTAGCATAAAATGACTTTATAGCAGGTGTCAAAGTCAAGTGAAATAATCTCATGTCACAGAGACAGTAACGTCAGTCAGTGTCAGTAATTCAGTATCAGTAACCTAAAAGTAATACTAAAAGTTTTTCAACATTACATTTTATATAAAAAAACTTTACTTAAGTTAATGTGAATAAAAATGTTACGAATTTCTCAACGAAGATTATGTCTTCGGAATGACTGTTTCATTTCAAGCTTATTATTTAAAGATGTGACATCTGTGTTGAAAGTAACTGGAGTTACTCAAAATAATTTAAATAGAAATTTTGCAAATAATATAAAAGAAGTTAATAAGTTGGACCGCATTTATTATGGCCCCTTGACGCCCCAAATAAGAGCCGTGAAGGTATTTTCCCTAAGTTCGAGTATAGCGGGATTTATAGCACAACCCGTTATTATAAGGGAAGCCGCTTCTATTGGGAGTACAACATTAATTGTAGCAATGTGCTCTGTGGTAGGATTTTTCACATTTGTTACACCGATTTTGTTGCATATAATAACCAAGAAATATGTCACAGAATTACATTATAATCCAGAAACATCCACATACACTGCAACTACATACAACTTTTTCATCATGCCAAAGAAGGTGAGGCCTATAATAACCATAGTTTGTTTTTTTAATAATAAATAAATTTAATTATAAATTTTTTAATTGCAGTTTATACATTTATGTGTATTTGTTTTACTTGCAGTTGGATTTCAAAGTAGAAGATGTCAATGTACCAGATATTCCCGGAATGTTCACAACAATGTCAGTGAAAGGCAAACCATTATTTCTAGAAGCAAGGCATTTCAAAGACCCAATGCATTACGCTAAGATCATGGGTTATGATAAACCGTTAGACTTCAAACTTGGGAATGTTAGTGATAGTGAGCAGCAACATAAATAGTTCTAGAAATATGTTAAGATAATTATTTATTGTTAACTAGTAAAATATAATATAGTGTCTTATATTTATTTTCCACTATCAATCTTTACTAGAAATTTTAAAAGAGGACCCTCAAGTAAAACAAGAATACTAATCTTACATTTCATTTTTACAGTAGTAAGATAAACATAAAGACTAAAAAAAACATATAAACATGATATTTTATCATAAAAATGTAGCAGTAGGTACTTGTCGGATTTTATTATTTAACACGATTTATTTACACCTCTTTTATTTAATCCTCTCATAATAAAAAATAAAACAAAATTTATTTAGTAAAATAGGCTTTATTCATATAGAGTTTCATTTTTAGCTTATTTTGTTAATGACAAGGCATTTTACTATTTATTATTGTTATATTAATAACGACATAATATATGTAACACTAATTATTGTAATATAAAAATGGAATGTCTTATATACATACATTATGTCTATTAGTTTGCATACCCCCACTTTACTCATCTTTTTAAAACTATTGGATGGACAAAACAATAACTGACTAGACTAAACTACTTTGCTGTTAGTTTTCATTTTTAACAGTGATATAATTTATGAGTTAACACACATAAAAAAAATATTTGTATATAAATGATATTTATTAATTATTACCAATTTATGCAATCAAACCACGCGCCCCTTCAGTAGTGTATAAAAAGTAAAAATATATATACATCTGTCTGTCATATATTGCCATGAAACTCGGGGAAATTGCTGAGTACACTCCAGTTTCTAGTAGTAGTGGATGGTACTTACCCTATGATATGTGGCACGCATGTATTATTCAAAATCAAACAGGTCAGTTATTGACAACAATATTATTAAATTCTTAAATAATACTTATACTTTAAATATATTAGAAAACAATAACACAATACTTCTTTAACCCTTTCAATTTACTTACGGACTTGTAAATAGCATCATTCCTATAACCATATTAAATGAAATAGTTGATTTATGATTTTCTTTGGTTTTTGCATAATATTCATGACATATTTAAAACAGATTGTAAGTATTGTAACATTCACAAAATAATGTTTATACACTTTATATATGTACAATAATTTTCTTTATATTTTGTACCAAAGAATTGTAAATGAATATAAGAGTGTATTCAATTTAGTTTAAACAAAAATAGGTAAACAAATTTGACTTGGAAATTCATGTTATGTGGAGTCATGTTATGCAAAATTTGTTTGAAATCTGCAAACGAGAATGCCACATCTTGTATGGGGCAGTGTACCAAAAATTAGAAGTATCAAATAATTTTAATAATTCTATTAAAATGATTGTCATTTATGATCTTATAGTTGATAGGCAATTGTAAGGCATAATACCTTTAATACCACTTTTCGGTATTCCCCTTTGAGTCTATTCATTCAATCCATAATAAAATGAAACAATATTTTAAAATAATATTAAAAATCAACTACAATAGTCAACATGGTTTGCCTTACATTACAAGTTACATCGCAACCAGAGTAACAACATGAAAGTAATCATTCAAATAAGTAAGTAATATGAGACTTTATTTGAGTTATTACTTACATTATTAGTATTTATTTAATAAACTGATTACCACGGCTTGAGTCATAAACACTAATTAGTTTAACCGTACAAATAATTTATTAAAATAAACAATAATAGTAATAAATGTCAATTTAATAATTTTTACATAATTTCATAACAATTCATTAACATTTAGTTTGTATGAATGTATGTGTGTATGTACATTATTTAGTCTAGTGCCAAATTTTTGTGGACTTATTGAGAACTCAATCCAATATTTATCAAAAACCGTTTCGTTTATTTAACAATGAAATCATTTAAGCATATGATTTGTATCACATAATTCATTTGCTGCTACTTTCAAACTGTGACCCTGGATAATTACTCCATTTCAATTAAATTGATTTTTCAATTAACATACTAAACATTTCCTTCAATATTTACATACAATACTTACCTTACCTTTTTACAATTATGTAGTAGTCTTAACAATGATAACAAATATATTATATAAAAGAATAAACAGACATCAACATACAAGTAGAGCATACTAAATATAGTACGCATTCCTTATAACAACAACAAAATCTCTTATCAAAGCTTTTTCAATTGAAAATTGACTTTTGAATTGAATTCAAATAGTTTTTTTTAATGTCATAAGATTATTTAAAAATTAAATTACATCAATTAGCTATGTACCTATAATTTGAAATATTAAAATACTTTAGTTAAATGTAATAGTCACTTTGTTAAATATTATTAAAGTAAAAAATGTTTTAAAACTTTCAATCTACCTATTCGAGATGGTCACACTTTAAAGTTTAATCCAATACTGAAGTAAAAAAACAAATCAATGGAATTAACCCTATCAACAATTTTTTCCTAACTGTAAATAATACTATTGAAATATTTTGATTTCAGTTTTAAAAACGTGTGCGTGCCCTTTGAGGGACCACATCTGAATTTCATTTTTATGAATGCACATAGCTTTAGTAAAAGTTACCAAACGATTGTAAAACCAAGCGAAAAATTTGTAAAAGTTAAA
>DWAV01001223.1:0-14313 GCA_018231305.1 Noctuana lactifera
ACAGTTAAATTTTGTATGGGATTTTGAACAGCGCTCCGTATCGGGCGTATCGGGAACTAACAATCGTATGGATAAAGGGACATTAGGTACGTAACTCGATTACTTAACGTAGTTCTTTATTATTCGTGATAGGGCTACAGTGTGTGTCTGAACCATGGTGTGATGACAGTAAAGTTATGTTACTATTATATTATAATTATTAAATTAAATTAAAGTTTTATTTCCAGGTTCAAAGTGTCGATATTGCTGCGTTCAACAAAGTATAATATTTAGAATTGAATAAATTTTAAAGTTTGTCTACCTTTTGGTTTTATTTCTTCCGCGTGGAATTCAGACAAGAGAAATGGGTTACGAGGGTGACTGCCAAAAGAATGAATTATTTACTGCGCGATGAATTACTACTGCGATATTTAGCGGCGACTGACTACTAGTGGCAAATTTCATGCGCGCTTCCGTGCTTCGGAGGACACGTTAAGCCGTCGGTCCCGATTATTAATTTTTTTAATCAAAGATACCTATGTGCGATTTGGACCGCGATTCATCTGACGACACTGGTTACAACCTAGTGCCAAGAGTATAATATAATAACTACCCAATAACTAAAGAAGAAAAGGACGTCGTGTAAGGTAAATCCACAAACCCGGCTCCACACACGTTGGTCACTTGGGGCCAGCGGCATTGGCCCAACATGTAGATTTAGAAAATAGTATTAGGAGGGCGATCGTTGGTAGTTTGGTCGGCTTTATCAAAGAAATTTCGCACCTACGTTAGCAATCCATCCACACTGTGTAAAAGGTAACATAATACATATAATCTGTATACTGTATCAATATCATAGGGGTATAAATAGAGCAGGAAAAATATTGTTCACTATCAACAATATTGAAAGAATAGAAAGTGTTTTCTTTTTTTATAGTGAATTAAAACAATGTATTACATTTTTTGTTGTATCTAATTTTAGAGTCCTTAATTAATTATATTATCAAACATAATATTTTTATACAGTTTACCGATATCGGTAAAAGCATAAGTTTGGCAAAAGGAATCATAATTTTTCTATAAGGTTGTTATTCCTGCTGTTTTTACTTTTGGTTGGTACAAAAGTGGTGGTCACAAAGTTTGATGTCTGACATTGATGACATTTAAAATATATTAAGTAGTCTATGCACGATAGTGACGATACACGTCGTAGGTCTCTTCTTCTTCTCTTTTTGCTTTGCTCATTCATTTGCTGTTTGATTGAGTACATACTTTGATTTATTTAAGTGTTTATTTAATTACGCCAAAAATCGAGATTTACCAATATTTCTAGTTTCAATTTGCTGAATAATTCTTAACAATATGACGTGTAGAAAGTGCGAGGAACAAGCTACAATTACCATTAAAAAGGATTACTCGTACTGTAAGAGTTGTTATTTAGTTCACATAAATCATAAGTTCAGAGCGTGCATTGGTAAGAACAAGGTTATATCTCCAAATGAAAAAGTGTTGATAGGACTTTCTGGTGATTCTAGTTCTACTGTATTGCTAGATTTAATTCACACTGGAATAACATTGGATACTCATAAAAAATTAAGAGTCCAACCAGAATTTGTCCATCTAACAGGTAATACTATATTCTGAAAATTTGTTTAATACGTAACGATAGACTTAACTAATTGATGGCTACAGAATTGGTGGGCTTTGCAGGTAGACTGTAAGTTATTGAATTAAGAACTGATAATATGTGACTGCCACATACCAAGCGTAAATTTGTTTAGAAAAGCTTGAAGCAAAATTAAAATGCTAAAATACTATCATAAAATATAACAATGGTTTTCTGCTTTATAATCTATATGTAAAGTTTGAATAGGGGTGTGTGTGTGCTTATAACCTACTCACCCTTAACTGTGTTGTATACACCCTTAACTTAAATATCTATATGTAAAGTTTGAATAGGGGTGTGTGTGCTTATAACCTACTCACCCTTAACTGTGTTGTATACACCCTTAACTTAAATGTGATAAGCACTTAAATGATATAGGAATTTGTTTACTTTAAGGAAATGATAGTGATAAAAATAAAATTATTGAAACAGTAATAGACCAATGTAATAACTATGGTTTTAATGTCCATTTGATAAGTATTTCAAAATATGTGTCAACTAATACATTACATTGTGACACGAGCACTATACCAAGCAATACAAGCAATGATTTTATTGCAAGAATGAAACAAAATATTTTGGCGGGTGTAGCAAAGGATTTACAATGCAGATTAATTTTCACTTCTGAATCTGCTACTTGTCTTGCTGCTAAATTGCTAACAGATCTTGTAACAGGTCGTGGATCACAAATAGAAAATGAAATTGTAAGTTGGTTGATTTTTTATATTTTAGGCCTGATTTTCAGTATATTCAGTTTAAAAATTAATTTTGACAATTTTATGTTAGTGATAATCCTTTTTTGTTTGTAAAAATAATTTATATTTTTGATAAACACAATTTTTCAGGGATTTTTAGATGATAGACATGACAATATAAAAATACTACGACCTTTACGAGATATCACCAAAGAAGAGTTAGAACATTACATAGATATCAAAGGTCTTATTCCAATGTACAAGCATCAAACACAAGACAGCCTATATTCAGTTATAAATAGTTTTATTGCCACATTGGAGAAAGATGCACCAGCAACCATATCAACAATTTGTAAAACAGCAGATAAAATTGGTCAATCTGGTAGAACTAATGAAAATCAATGCGTTTTTTGTAAGGTGTGTTCTAATGTATTTACAATGCATATTTAATATTGTGTATATATATATACCTATAAGACATACGCAATATATATATAAAATCAAGTTCACTTACATCAATTAATGCTCATTTACATCATGAAAGGAACCCCTGTATCAAATTTCAAGTTTCTAGGTACAGTAGTTTCGGTAATGCGTTAATAACTTATTGAGTTAGTTTTGCCTTTTATATACCTACCTAGATTTAATAATACTACATACATAATTCAATACATGATTTATTACTCCCTAACCACTTATTTTTTTAGGGCAAACTGGTTAACAACATTAAAAAGCTAACAGCTATTGAAGCAACAACTTTCTCAAAGTTGGTTTCCAATAAACAAAGTGGCGCTCAAATGGACCACCTAATAAATTCGGATGAAGCAGATATTTATGATGAAACAATGTTCCCCTTCATTTATCAACATCTTTGTTACTGCTGTAGCAGAAGTTATGCTGAAAGGGACCAAAGTAAACTGGAAAAACATCAAAACAACAAAATTAGTTAATGTAAAAATTAATTGTTAATATTTAATTTTAATTAATGTTCAATTGCCTCTATGCATTATTTATTGTATGGATGAGACTTTTTATATTTAATAACCTAAATAATAAACTTATATTTAATAGGAGGAAAAATATTATTATAGTTAAGTAGGTACATTAAGTATTATGGTATGTTTTTTAAGAATAAATCAATAAAGAAATATGCAACAGAATTTTTAATTTAATATTCATACTAGGTATGTACCCATATTCCATTAATATATTTCGAGGTGATTCTCATTTAAGTCTGATTTTTTTATTTACGTATTTAACAAATCTAGAGTTGTAACAAATATACGGTACCTAAAAGAAATAAACACGCAATATAATCAAAAACATTCTTTAAGTAAATAAATTCTCTAAGAGAATATTACTCCACCAATCCGCATTGGAACAGCGTGGTGGAGTATGCTCCAGACCTTCCCCGGTTGTGGGGAGAGACCCGTGCCCAGCAGTGGGAAAAAAAAAGGGTTGAAGGCAAGAGAATATTTATCAAAGAATCACTGGGATTTGATGGTAGTGTTTATAAATTCAAAATTAATAAAAGATTATGGTAAATAAAAAAAACGAAATGGTAACAGACGATTACGCTTTTATTCGTACACAATATCATAATTCGATTATATTATAATAAAATTATATTATAATCGATTTATGCGAATAAGCGTACCGGAATTTTAGATCTTTTTTGAAGGAGGGCACTGGTGACCTGTCCTGTAATACAGGTTTTCTTTTCCTTCATCGGACACCAGACTCTCACTTCTCTGGATTGAGACTAACATAACAACAAGACTATCATGTCAGATTATGCAGTGAGAGTCAATAAAGAATTTATTATTATTATTAGATTCATATTGAGGCAATCAGACGGCTTCACAAACTAGGTAGTAGGTAGGTACCTACTCACTCTACGTGCCCTAACTGAAGCCTTGGTTATGTAAATTCAGAGGATAATTTGGTTATATGGGCTCCAAGTGAGATTAAATACAAATAGTTTGTTGGTCTTATCTAAAACAAATTTGCTCAAGTAGGTACCTCTACAGGCGAATGGATATATGAAGTATATAATTATCCAGGTTATCCATTGCTGTATCCCACGTCTTGGGCATGGTAGGACACCGTAAACTGGAACCAAGATCGACATTACCCAGGCTAAGTATTATATATTATATTTTATTTATGTTACGGAGGTAAAAGTGATAACTGCTATTTTAGAGCTAAGGCTATGTACCAAAGAATAGCGTTGAGCGGCGGCGGCGGCGTCTGCTGCTTCTGGACGTGCCACGTGCTTGCACTGGCCTACTGCGACACGCACCACTTACCTACTAGAGCGCTGCATAGTGCATACAATCAACGCAGTCGCGGATATCAATTTGTTCAACTGTACGCTGTATGACTTCATGGGGGCTGTCTGTAATACTAGTATTATAGTTAGGTCTACTCGTAGGTAGACTATTTGGTCCTCAAATAGAATATTGATCTTATTTGAGGTTGAATGTGGATGTTCATGTACTGCAGTGACCACTAAAATAATTTTATAGTAATCCGTAATAGACACATTTGAATATTCACATCAGAAATCTATTTATTTTTAGAAAATCGTTTTATAGGTAATAGCGGATTTGATTTCGTGCTACAACAGTACTACGAGCCAATTGAAGACACCCACCCGCAACTTCATTTATAGTGCGGGACGTGTTATGATCTATATTAACGGCTCACTACTACAATAGTTAGTAATATTAATAGATTTGTAGTAGCTCACAGGCCATGAAGGGTTTGACATCAGATAGTATAGTATTTGGTTGAAACATGTCTATAAGGTAACAATTATCATGTGACAACTTTAAAGTAAAAATTATGTATAACTAAAAGCAATAATAAAAATGGTTGGTTGGAAGAATGCTAATATACTTCCAAAATTTAAGATTTTAGATTACTTATCTGATTCTTCACAGATCTCAACTCCAAATAACTTTAAAAAAATCGCACACATGTTTAGGAACACTAAGTGGTAAACCACAAAATCGGGGGCCTACTTTAAATTTTAAAGTTAAATATTAAATAATAATTAAAAGAAAAACTTTCTAAAAAAAGTTTAATTCAACATATTGAATTTTATCTAAATCAATTAATTTTCTAGATGGATGACAGACATACACATAGTAATTTTTATTGTCCATGTGCATAGGCTTCTGAAACCATCGAACCTATACAAATTTTTACTACCTATTGATTAAAATTGTAAAAATACTTGATGATAAGTAAATAGGATATATTTTATTTATAATTTGTGAACTAAATTCATGTAATTTACTATGTTTCCTTTTATGTATTTTACATTCTGTTTAACTTTGCATAATTACTTCAAGAACCACTTAATGCGAAATTACATGTTACGTTTTTTAAAATAAAATTTATTTAAAAAGAATAATTCTCTTTTACGCCAATGAGAAAAGGTTGCATGTAGTTAATGCATTTCGTAATTATTTACAGTTTTTATTACGAAAAAACAGTTTATATAATATAAATATGCGATTTACTATAACAGTAACTGCTTAAATAACGTTACAAAAATAATTCAAACATACCAGGCAAAGTTAGTCTGTTTATTAATTAAGAAAAAATTTATGCAACAACTTGGAGTTATCACACTAAAAAATAAATTATAATGAGGCCCACCTTTAATGAAGATTGACTTGATTTTAACTATATTAAATGGATTAAGGACAACTAACATAACTTACTAAAATATACTAATAGAAGCAATATTTTATTGACAGTTCTAGTAGTTAAATTTTACTGGTCTCCTTAACAAATCATTATAAGAAAAGAAACAATTAGATCTTAAAATTTTGTATTTATCACACATATCTACATTTTAATACATAAATACAAAATTTTAATTTATGTACCAACGAAACTCGCAAACCAGATTTTGCATATGGTATGCAGGTGTTATCAGTATTATATCATACAAGTAATTACAATATCAATACCATAGGTTAATAAATGCAAAAGATCAAGTGCAATGAAACTCGAAATAATTTTATCTCAATAATTAATATTGAACTTCACATAAAATGATGGCTGCTGAATTTTTATGTTAAAATTTCAAACCCACCATAAGATACTTGAAAGTAACAGTTTAAATACAATTTCATGGTCTTTTAGCAGAGATAAAACACTTTGAAAACAATGAATAAACCAGAATTTGCTAACATTTAACACTAAAATATATTGTCTTTCCAAATGATACTTCCTGTTATTTATCATTGTGGAATTGAGATGAAACTTGTTTGATTGGAGATTATTATTCGCTTCTTCATGACCTCTGCACACTTACTGCCAATGAACAGACTGCTTAATATTTTGTCAGCTTTCACTCAAATGGATCTCTTTCTGAATCTTGTACAAGTAAATATTCATATATGTTGCTGTAAATAGCATTACAGTATGAAGTAACAGTTATTCCGCTGCATTAATTGGACCTTGTAGTGCATTTGGTGTTGGAGAGTTAGATGACACCATTCGTCCTTGCTCTTTAACAATGGGGTCTGAAATAAAATAATATGAAATAAGGCGAAATTTGACTATAAAGCTCATTAATACGGTTTTATTCACTTAATAACCACATAACTTAAAATTTTTGTTGCCCACAGTAATTGGCCATTCTTAAATGTTGTTCTTAAAAACAATATTTAATGAAAGTTACAGCATTTAACAGTAGTTAAGAAGTATGTATTTTATATAATATATAGGCAACTTAATTTCAATAGGTCACACAATACATGTGCAAAGCCTGACACGGAATGCTTAACTCCTGTTTACAGCTTAGAAAGTAAAGAGAATCTGTTATACTAAGAATATTTCAGTAAATTCTGATTACTATATGGAGTAAATAGTGAAACACAACTAACAGAAATATGGATGATCCATAGCTTCACGAGCTGTGTAACGCTCATAGTGATCATAACGTAACAGACGATCAAGAAAGTCTAAAGCTTCTGTTGATACCAGATGCTGGTTCTCTGAATGTACAAATCGCTCCCATCTTTTGCGTGAATGCCTGAAAAATATATGAAAAATCATTTTCCTACCACACATACTTCTTTATGTACTATAATTGCTATACTATAATAAAACTCTAGACACATTTTTTTATACATTAAATATTTTTTCGAAATTTCTACTGGGGGTCTTAAGTGATGATGTAGAAACCATTAATTTATATGTCTTTCTGCCTGTCTGTGCGAGCATCACATGAAAATCCAGACAGTTTGAACAAAACTCAGTAAATACCAATATTATGAATTCACATTTAGTTATAAAATAGTATTGTATCAATTTATAGTAAATAATGATCATATTGATATTTTCAATTATTAGATAGAATAGACCAAATTAGTGCTTAAGGTTTAATAGAAGAATCGTAACAGTTGATATTGGGATTAGTTTAAAACACCATGTACTACAATAAAATCACATCTACACATAAGACATACATAATTATACCCACATAATAAATTAAGATATTACCTTCCAAGAATGTCATTAAACCGAGGATCCAATTCTATATGGTATTTATCCAAGTATTCAAACAGTTCCTCAGTGCCCAGCACTTTAGCTATACGTACAAGCTGGTCATAATTATCATGACCATGGAAGAATGGCTCTTTACGGAAGATCATAGATGCCAACATACACCCTAATGACCACATGTCCAATGAGTAGTCATACATTTGATAATCCACCAAAAGCTCAGGACCCTAAAATAACACATAAAATTTATTTATGAACATTATTCTAATCCAATTCCAAATATAAAGTATATTGTAAATAAATGAATAAAGAAAACTTCATACCTTAAAGTACCTAGATGCAACACGAACATTATATTCCTGACCTGGGTGATAGAATTCAGCTAATCCCCAGTCGATAAGGCGCAATTTTCTGTTATCATGATCAATCATTACATTATGCGGCTTAACATCTCTATGCATGATGCCCATACTGTGGCAGTAATCTAAAGCCTTCAGGAGTTCATACAAATAATACCTGAAACATTTTTTTTGTGAGTGTTTCAGTGCAATAGGAATAACATTAAAAATGATGAAAACAGAACTATACACTACCTTATGTCATAATCTGACAGAGTTTGATACAGTTGCTTAAAATCAGTGTTATTAACATGTTCAAATATGAGCGCTGGAGTGCGTGATACAGGATCCTTGACTACAGCTTGTAACGTGATAATATTTGTGCCTCCTCTTAAGTTTTCTAATATCTTTATCTCTCTTTTAATCTTCTTCTTTTTTACAGGCTGAAAGGTAATTAAAACTTCATGAACACACAGTCTAATCATAAATTAATCATATATCATAAATTAATAAAGTATCAAAAAGTCAAAGGTCAGATATCATAAATTAATTTAGTAGAAATATGCAATTTCCTATGCACTAACTAACTAATGCAATTACCTTTGCAATCCTCTGACACGAAACAATTAAATTATTGGGATTATTGGTCTGCATTAAACTAAATTGCTTGACAGTGACACTACAATGACAGAAAAAATTGTACTCACCTTCAATATTTTAACTACACATTTCTCATTATTTGTAATATTTATTGCCTCAAATACTTCACTGTACTTCCCGCGGCCAAGCTTGCGGACTAACTGATAGTCTTCCTGATTACCCCAGTCCACCACATAGCTTTCATAGTCCCAATATTCTCGTGGTTTTTGTGAGTTTACGTCGGCATATACCCTGGCTCTACTAGGTACTGCCATCGTATTAAACCTTTGCCAACCTAAGTTTTTATCGACGATACTCTTACCGGAAATCGCATATGTCTTGAGTAATGATACTGTGAATAAAAATATTTTCGACGTCACTTTCAGCATTCACATTACACCACTGAACTATTACAATTTTGACCATTTGGTTTGTCACTTGAATTCATTACTAGCGATTATGAACGATTACGAGTCACTTGTATTGATGTATAACCTAAAAACGACATCCAACTCAATGATCCAACAATACATTAACTTAATTTAAATAGGAGACACAATTGCTTATATTATTCGATGGAATAATGAAAAACATTAAATGCTACTAAATGCAGTTAATAGAAGTTGGAAGACATAAAATAAAATTTGAAAGTATTCAAGAGAAAAACGCACGCCATTATTCGTCAAATGTTCAAATGAATAAAGCCCATATGCATACCTAAAACATTACTGTAGTTAACCTTATCTCAAACAATAAATAGGATAAGCATACGTAAACTTCTTGAAAATTAACAAATAACGTTTAGTCCGATCTTTAAAATACACTTTTATCACATAACCGGCACAAATTCAGCGAAATTCAAGATGGACGCCTATCCATATCCATCCATCTATCCACCACTAGTCTCTGTCTCTCTCTCTCCGTCGTCGTTGTCCCACCCTACTGAACGCTTAATATATATATAACGTCACCCGGAATTGCCTAATAATCAAAAAAATTTAATGTTTATTTGTGAAATTATTGCTTAGTGAGCAGTTATTGCAGACTAATAATAATAATAATAAACTAAAGAAAGAAAGCTAAGTAAAACACGATGGTATAAAAGATAATTATGTAAAAAATAATATTCAATCGCAAACACACTACCTATTTCAAAAGCTTGGCCATGATATATTTTTAATTTAAAAATATGGGAAACTCAAATCAGGAGGTTGGTAAGTCAAGAATACCTTTGTTTTATTCTGTAGTATGATTTAAACATGGTACTTTAATTTATTCATTCAAACATTTCCTCGTATTTTGAATGATGATTTCTTTTCTAATAGTTGTAAAATGGAAAAACCGTAAAGATAACATTAATTTCATTTTTATGTTCATGATATACAATAAAGTGATTTTAACATTTAATTTTTCCTTTTCATTAAGGACATTCTAACTTTATAAAGTAAATCTAAAACTGTGATTTTTAAATTTGCATGTTCAGAAATTAATAAAATCGTTTTTTTATGTTCAAACCAGGTAGAAAAAGTTTTAAAGAAAGCGTTTTTTTAAAATTGTATACATAAATACAAAAACATACAAATTAATTATACATAAATATTAAATATTGTTAGGCCAAAAAGTTAGCATTCAAAGCCACATCTTATTGTTAAAGTTAATTTATCGTCTACAGTCATATTAGGCATAGACATATAATTCTTTGTTTTATTTTATGCTACAAAACCGTTGACAGAGAATATAGAAAATAGACTGTACATTAGCGTATCACGTATATGACGTATATGCATCGTATATGAGATAGCAAGCAAGTTTGACTTCAGAGTTTTTATACAGGATTTTACAGCCTTTTATACTGCAATTCACCATAATTCACTTATGAGTGAAATATAGTTAATAATTTTAACAATAACACAAATTGTCACAATCGGATTCGTTTTTTCAAATAATATCTTTGAGTCAAGTTATCTTGACTGCCTCGTATCGTAATGTCAGAGTCAGACAAAAATTTCCTTATACGCAAACGGAGACAAAAAAACGTTTGTATCTTGCTCACAGATGATTATGACGCCCTGTCGCTTTAGATAACTATCTTTTCTATTCTTCTTTTAGCGCCTGTCTATTTTCTATACAAAACAAAGTCAGGTCACATTGTGGTTTATTTCGGTTTCCTGGTTGTTGCGGCTGTACGCAGACTTTTAGTCATGTAGGTACCTACTATATTGGTACCTATAATTATAGTTCCAACTAAACGTAGTGATTAGTCTTTGGTTCCAACAAGGCTTTGTGTACCTTTTTTATACTATTCATAGTATTTACTTATTCCTACATATTATAATCTTTGCTCTTTGCTTTATGCGTTTTATGGTGCTTCGATGACGTTGACAGGGGGCGTTAATCGGCGTTAGGTTGAAATTAGGGTTACCAGCTATACATAATATTATAATAGTACATTAAAAACAGTATGTACAGTAAAAATTAAAAACATTGTGAACAACTGAAAAACTAGTAAATCTAAAATAATAAATAGAGATTCACTAAACGCGGGTCTGATCCCGCAGATGTTCATGTAGTTTAGTACATAGACCTAAACTGCGGAGTGAGACCAGACTGCCCTTGTAATTTAGCCTGTGTCAGTTTGCATTTTTTAAACTTTTATTTTAAAGTACCCACAAAGTACCAACAAGATATGTACGTCATCTTACGTGATTGTGGTGTGGCCCGTCTGGTTACTACATACAACCCGGTCACAACGACAAAAACAACACAGGTTTTTGCTCTTGAGAATTTAACTAAAGGCTTCGGTGTGTACTGTAGGTAGTGGGCAGGCAGTAGCCTACTATTAATTAAACGTATACGCTAATTAAAGGAATGATCCTACCTGATAAAATAAAATATGTTAACGTTGACGATAAGTAAAGCATAATTTATTGTAAATACGAAACTGGTTCGTTACGTTCATAAAGGAATTTGCCACATTGCCAAATAATCAGATTCATTCTGAGAAATAAAAACGCTAGATTATTGGGGTGATCGATAGTACAACGATATATTGCAATGTATATGATGCAAGGGAAGAAGGTAATAAATATAAAATGTATATTAGAGTAATAAAATTTTAACGAGCTAGGTTTCTGTAATTTTACGAGAAATGCTAGCCTAGGCCAAACAACTGCTTGGATTTCTATCACATTCCATACTTTTAAACCTTCAGTAAGTTTTACATTTTGATTTTTAACTAAAAGAAGTATAAAATCAAACAACAGATGCATATTTAAGTTTTTTTTTTGCATAACAAAAATTACGACCCAACGAAGAGCCAAAAGAGACGCTTTCAAGATGGCGGTAGATCTGATTTTTCTACGTTCCAAAACTTGTAGGTAATTGGTGTATCCAGGGTTTGATTTGGGGTGATCCAATTGCAAATCAACATTTTTCTCCCCGAATAAAACCATAAAGGGCATACAGAGGCAAGGGGAGAGATCAAGAACCAACTTTTGATTTTGAAAACATGAAAAATCAAACATCAAAATGATAAAACTATTACAGATTTAATGGAATAGGTACTTAAAATAATTATAATATTTAGCTGGAATTGTACTATCAGCTATAACATTTTAATATTATCAATCTGGAATAAATAAAAAAATGTATACACTATGAAATCGTTAAATATTTAATAAACCCCTTAAATTATCATTTTAAGCGGCTTGTTTGACTACAAGCAATGAAGTGTGGTTAGTGAAATGCGTAGTGGCCTGGCAATCCAGACCCCACGTGGTGGTGACTGAGAAGGCGTCCCCGACGGGGTACGTGCCGGGAGCCGCGCACAGCGCACGCACTTGTACGCGCCGGGACTCAAACTTTTCGAGGCTTACGTTCAGACCCAATTCTTTAGAATCCCCGTTTAAACCACAGCTTAACGCGCCTGCCCAGCCCATTTCACTTGAAGATTCTCTGAAAATTAAGGCAATCAATATGAATTGTTATATATTGTTATTTGCTAGCTGACCTGGCAAACGTTGTTCTACGATATAAAAAATATTAAAACCGTGATTAAAATATGACGTTTGGTGGTAAGAAAGTGAAAATTTAGGGTCATAAGTAATTTAACATTTGAAATCTTAAAGCAAATGAAAAAAAAATGCATAAAAAGTTTGAGGTATCACATTGTTACAGGCCTGCACGCTCGTTTGCTATCAATTTACGATAAATTATATTAAGTCATCCAAATCGTACAATACTTTTCTATTAGTTGCCTATTGAATGAATGAAAACCAAATGTTATCAACGTTACCACTTAAGTACGCTGATAAATGGAACGAAATTTATAGAAAATATAATTGATTTCGATTGATTATAAATTATCTTTTTTAAAACCATATCTATAGTAGTTTAGATATAAGAAATGACATCTCACCTATTTTGCTGCTTCGTTATATCTATAAATACGTTAACAGGGACATTATAACAGTTCACTATGTTAATAACTATGGGTATCAAACATAACTTCCTTGCTTTGAAATTATGATCAATGGTTTTGGAATGTTCCAACTTTAGTATGACAGCATTATTTTTCTCGTTCTTTTCCTTTATGTCATGAAATTTAGTTTTGACGTCGTAGTTGTCTATTTGAATAGAACCCGGGTCAGCAGGTAACTGCTCCCTTTCACGAGAAACAACTTTCGCAAAACATTCCAGCCATACACAGTGTTGACCGATAGCAGTTGTGCTTTTGAGATTATCGTGCGCTCTCCATCTCAAAACAAACATAGAACGGATCAATCCAGAATTATTTTTTTCGAAGTTCTCAGCGTTATATTCCACCGGGTCAATCACTGACGGTAAAAAATCTGTCACAAACTTGGAGTACGGTAGTTTATTAACATCGTCTACACTTTCCGGATGTTTCTTTGAAATTTTCAGGCACGAATACTCAACGCGTCCAACCGGGGGTTCCTCCGAGAACCTTCTTGCCTTAAAAACGTAGTGGACCCTTTCGCGGGTAATCAAAGTATCGTTCCCGTCGATGGCCGCGGTAAGATCGACGAACTTCCACTGACGACTGAGCAGAGACGCTTCGAGCACCTCGATATCGACGCTTTCGTCCATTTCATTGCAAATGTTTTTAACTTCTATCGCTAATCGCAAGTTTTCAGCCACGCTGCCATCCAATGTGGCGAGACCGCGGCGCGGGGTCGCTACAACCTCGACAGCCTCCTGTGAACCAGTAAAAAATAAACAATGTATGTTTATTTGTAAGTTAAATTAATAAATAAACAATGGTACCAAGTATACCGACCGTGACTTTAAACCGGAACACGTGTCGCAGCAGGCGGTAAGGGCGCTCGGGCACGCCGGTCTCGTAGTAGGCGAGCAGGTAGAGCGTGGGCGCGCGCGCCAGCGGCCGCAGCAATAGCGAGGCGCGCGCGCTGCCGCCCGGCGCCGCCGCCGCCGCCACCCGCCGCGC
>DWAV01001224.1:0-14312 GCA_018231305.1 Noctuana lactifera
AATAAAGCCCCCCCGAGTAAAAATTTCGAAAAAATATTTAATGTACAGAAAAAATATTTCTACAGTTTTATTATAGTATAGATAGATTGTCAATTCTTATACGCATGTGTAGTAACGTTAATTCTTAAATAAAAAATCAATTGTAACCACAGCTTCTATTGAGCGATTAATATCTTTTTTTAATCTGAAGAGCATTATTAACAACAACAAAACATTAATTTACAAGTGGAACAATCGTAAAAAAAAGATTCCTACCTGAATATTAGTTTAGTCGTTCCAACAAACTAGCTAGATAGACTGGTTTGACAGATAAAAAAAACACAAAGAAACGTCCAAAAAGACTGGCAAAAGATACAATGATAAAACTTCGTTTAAACAAAGCGGAGGCGCTACCGAATGCGGAGGGTCATATATATAGATTTGAGCTCGTGTCAAGGACATTTTATTAATATGATCTACTGTATATAATATGTGGGTGCTATATTATTTTTTTATAATATTTATGTTATATATTAATAGACAATATGAAAATAGGTAATAATATAGGTGGTAGAGCTTACAGGGATCGCCCAGGGAGGTACCATTGCTCCCCTCATAATGCAGCGTGAAACAAATAATTGTGTTTCGCTTGGTTGAGGTTGCAGCCGGACACATTGTATTTAAGGCGACCATCTTAGTCCTCGTGAGTAACATCGCCTCCACGTATGATCTCAAATAGGATTTCTCTCCATTTGAGGTTGGACGTGGATGTCTATGGGTTGCAGTGGCTACATACGAGTAACATCAGGTGGCCTGTACGTTACTCATAATTAATAAAAATATAAATGATTTTCTTCTTTATGCAAAAATCTTATCGGCTGGACTGGCACAGCCAAAATGAACAGAAGTGCGTAGAGTTGGAATATTCTGTAAGAGCATGTGTAGTGCGCCCACGCAGAATTTTTGCACGAAACAACGCCTATCGTTGTCTGACATCGGCGCAATAAATCCAGCATTATTGTCCGGGAAACCATGTCAGTGCCTGGGCGTGACAACTTGAAATGTTCGATTTATGTTGCAATACGGAAATAAAATAGATTATAGGTCTATCGACGATACAATATGTCAATGATAGAAGTTTACAATACCGGCCTCGAAAATTTTGAGTTACTATTTTAGTTAAAGTTACAAAAAAAGGAACTTAAAAATTGTTTTATCGAATGCATAAAGAAAATAACTAAAAATAATGAAATAATATTTAACAAATCAGAGGCTACAAATTTATTTTTTAAGGTCGGTGTCAGCTCTTGAGAAAAGTACGAGTAGGTATGTGGAAAAGTATCAAGTAAAGGTATACAAGAACTGTTACCGTCCTAATTTAAAGTACCTAATTGTTGTATTAAACTCGTAAGTAAGGCCTCCGACTTGAATATACGACAGCTAATCAATGTCAGCTTATCCAGAACGTCATGTTACTCCTGGTAGGTGTTTAAAATATGTAAAAGAATTTTTTGCTAACAAGTAAGTAATTAATTTAAAAATACCTTACCTACCTGGCTACCTTTTTGAACACGCATATGTATAATATACATGAATAGTATGATTTCAATCGTAATATATTTTATTATTATGCCATAATTATGTTGCTTATTCGAAAATTTGCCACTTCTCAATCTATCTCCACACTAAAACGATTATTACTGCTAAAGATACACACCAAAAGTTCGTATGTAGCTCCAAAGATTAGATTGAAGTCTATCTCAGGACTGGATTTTTTGTTTCGACGGAGATAAAAAATGAAACCTGTTTAGCTTGAAAATGTCTAGATAGGTATATGTATGTTAAATAACCTATCGTTGAGCTGATTTGACCTATAAAAACGGTTGCGTAACTGCTTGATATACGTAGGTCGTGGTATATATTTTAAGGAATTAAACTGGCTACTGTACAAAATGCAAGTATATAACTTTAACAGGAGAAACTTTTTACTACAAAGCACATAATATGTAGGTACCTAATTTAAATTTATTTTGTTTTCTTAAACTCGTTTTTTTTGGAAGTTATTTAAACTCTACTAAGTAAGAAATACTTGTTTTGTACATACGTTACAATACAAGTAATTCGAATGAGTAGTTATGTAAGTTAGATACAAATAAAAACATATAGGTATATTTTTGTAGAAGCTGATATCTCGGATAAGGAGGGTAACTTTGAGGCCCGTAGCCCATATTCGAGCGAGCCATTTAGGTCAGCGCGGTGGATGGATTAATGTCTAACTGCAGATAGAGACCATCTCTAGATTTAATTGTTGAATTTGGTTTTACACGTAAGCAGTTACATAATAATATATTTTTTTTAATGTAAAAATTTCAAACGGTTGCATTAAGCACTAAATACCAGGTAATGTTTAATACATAATAACTCTATGATCAGGTCACTGTCACGGTTGCAAAGGATTTATAAAATGTTTTGATGCAAGTCGGCTGTAAATAGCATGTGATAAGAATTTCTTATGATAAGATAATGACGTTGTAAATAAAGGAATAATATGCCTGGTAACAATTTTTGCATTAAACGGCACTTATATAAATGCACTTGTTCATTTTAAATATTATTATTATATTAATACATAACATATTATTGATAAACAATCATAATCAAGAATACAATGTATGGATAACATTATTTTCATAAAACTGTTAAGACTCTTTTTATATTAATTTTATAAAGACCGTTTTACATTAAATAACTAATTCTAGAAAATAGAGTTAAAATTAAAACTGTGCCTGTTTCCGATAACACATAATTAACAATTTAGTATATGAATTTTAATTAATTGTATTCGTAGCTCTACGTACATATTTTCAATCATTTGTTCACAGTTGTCCCGATATAACGCCTAGTATTAAATTCTCAAATGGGAATACCGCGTAATGAATGACTGTGTACCAACATTTAAACATACTTAGTTAACATGTACTTTTTATTGACCAAAGATTTTTTTAATTCAGACCGGAATTTCGAAACATAGGTATAAGTGGGAATTCCGCAGCGCTACAAGGTATTTAATAATTCTAAAGTATTTAAAATTATTGTGATTTATGATCTATTAATGGTTGATAGAAAATCGTAAGTCATACTTTTAATACCATTTTTAGGCATTCTTCTTTTTATATTTAAAACATAAAAATCCAGTTTTGTGTCGTCAGTTTGCAAATGTTATGTTAGATTTTCCTTATGATTTAATATGTTCTATATAAAAAAAATTGCAGAATGTTGTCTGTACTGTAAGTATACGTACTACGTGCACATGAGCACGTTGATAGTACCTACCTAGTATAAAATCAAATTACTAGGTTTTTGGCTTATCTATAATGAAAGCAATGAAATATGCTTAATAATAATAGTATCGTAATTCTGTTAAGTAAAAAATAATTGAATAAAGCTAATCATATTATGCTAACACTTCTGTGCATATGTCGTGCTTTTTCAGCAATAGCTTGTGACCGCACGAAGCTAACCAGCATTGTATCTGTATTCTGTGGTTGTCTAAAATATTATTCATGACCTTTTCTAGGCGCGACCGGATGTCCAGCCGACGCGTTACGTAGTTACTCCAATCGGCACTATCGGTAGGCAACTGTTCAAAGATATCGCGAACGTATGTACTTATGTAGTGTGCGTTATTTCGCACGACCTTGATCCCCACGCAGCGCTCAGAGTGTTGCGCGTGTAGACTAAAGCCATCTCCATACACTGCACTGTACCTATACCTACAATACTGCATCGCATCACAAGTATTCAGAAATTTCAGCATGAAAACAGGCAACGACATGTAGCGCATAGACGCGTTATACAAGTATTACCATTTTCAACCCCTCGCCTTGCTTCTATGATATTTTGATCTATTATTGGTCTGTTAATTTTATATAAATTATTATTAATATATATTAATATAATAGTTATTTTTAAAATAACATAAATTATAGATAATTTAAAAACAAGGAAAACAATTTAGGTTTATTAAATGAAAAAAAAAGATGACTGAATATATTTTTTTCTAATGAAATGTAAATTTTAGGCCATTGACGTAAATAGTTAAATTTACGAAGCTGATTTAATTTGGAACTACATAGTTTTACGTTTGAATGCCTATTGTTAAAATTTTTTTGTGTAATTGATTGTTGTTTGTGATACAGTTATTGTTGAAATGTTATTGAGATTGAGATATTGGGTTCGTTAATTAAACGCAAATATAAAGAGAAAATGCGGTCTTCATTTCTCCATAAAAAGTATAAAAACGTAGGCCCCTGTTACCTCCTTCGATATTGACATAGGGTAAATATTTTTTTACCATAAAATCTATATCTACACAGCTACCTTTCTTTATTTTTTCTCATATTCGGAAGTGGGACCCTTAAAAATTAAGAATATTTAGGACAGTGTGAATCTGCGTGGATAACGCATAATTATATTAATTATGATTATAATCATTAATCAGTACTTTTCAGCTTATTTAAAAAGAGATTCGCTATTACTTAAGTATTCGTCTAGTCGACTACTTTAGAAGTGAGACGCTTATGGTGAAATCTATAAAATGATACCCTTTAAGAAATTCAGGCACAACGGATGTTTTATCATTAAACCGGCCCTCTACGGCTGCGTAGCGCTGGTAGGCATACTCTGGCATGGCCGTGAATATAATAATAATTATATTACCTACTTTTGTTTCTTTTTTGCTGTTCCTGTATGTTAGCAGTTCTATAATGAGTTTTGGCTACAGCAACCATCATTTTGCTGTAGTCTCTAATATCCCTACGCGGTGACTCACCGTAGCAGTTGAGTGTAGTCCTACTGGTAGGTATATAATATTCCTTTTTTTATATTTTCAATGTGATAGTGCCATGTTTTAAAAAAATATATCATAATATAGTTTATAACAATATCAAATTTAAAAAAGAAAAAATTTTGGAAATTCGAAATTTAAATTAAATTTATTAGGGACTCGTAATTCTTTTGTATACATGTTCCTAAATTTGTTTATTAGTATTAAATAATTCATTATTTTGAAACAAAACAATTCAGCAAAATATTTTACTGTATGAATGTGGTCTTATAATATTCATAGTGCGACCACATGCAAACTGCAATCATTTACGAAGATTAAAGTAGAGCTCACACCGCAAATTGAATGATAAAGACAATGGTAAATAATATATTATCTTACATCGAATATGAACTTTCTTATAGTATTAAGTGAAGGCGATTTATTGTCTTTCTTATTAGATGTCTTAAATAAAGAGTACATTTTTCATTGATTAGATTACTCTTTACTATTACCATGGGATAAAACAACTGTAGTTTAAAATTAGGTGCATATGCCTCTAGTTCAAAATTGTCCCACATGACCTTTTTTGACATCTCAGTAAAATGAAATACAAAAGTGCGCCTTTGATTCAAAAACTAATTTAGGTTTATTTTAGTCTTAAATAAATAAGGTTCATAATAAGCCTAATATACATAGATAGACATGATAATGTATTAACATGAAGAACTGGGATAAAACGCTTCTATACAATGTTGGACTTTAGCTTTGTTAACATCGTGTGTCTCATCTCAATGGTTGTTTACATATTGTTTCGCTCCATATGTCCACTCCCTTAAAGCGTTGTGCACGCTTACACGCTAGCTTCACTATTGTATAGTGAAGGTCGCCCATGGATATACTACTAACCAGTTTTAATTCTACATACCTATTTCTTAGAAACGTCTGGCTTGTTTTTTGCAGCTCCATATTATTATGTTTCCGCTTTCAAATTTCTTTGTTTTTTTGTAAAAAGTTTTTATTATGTTATTATAAATACAGCATAAGATACTTTCTATTAAGTAAAGAAAATTAAAAAGAGAAGATATAGTTATACAAATGTCGAGAGATTTAAGTCACTTGGTTAATATTAGTTGATCAAAATGCTTACGTACTTTAAATGTAACTTAACCTTCGGAAGATTTAACATACCTAATAATTAGCGTTAACAATCTATCAAGATCAAGATAACAAAAGTTAGTATCTATGTATTTTGGACGCTGCAGTGGTCTTCAATGGAAGAACTATTTAAGATTACTAACATAGAGTACCTAACTACCTACCTACTAATATTTTAAGTTTATAAATAAAATCCATTACCGGTTTAATTAATTTTAAGTTTATGTAATAAGAGTCACGTTTGATTTAAATCAAACTGGAAGCTTAGAACAGCTTTAATGTGGCTTTATTCTCTTAGCACATGCGATTAAAAAAAGCCTTTCAATGTGCTAGGCATTAGGTAGGCTAAGGCCACAAGAAATTCGTACGGTCAAAAATTAAAAATAGAACGTTCCGCGTTCGCGGCCTTTCTGAAGCGAGCATGATAGAAGAGGAGTGGGGGAAGCAGACGGCCCGATGACATCACATCGAGTTGCAGTGCGGTGCGACAGCCAACTCTTGCGCAATCGCGCGCCCTTGATCTTGACTGCGTCGCGGCCGCACGCGTGTGCGCACACTACATTTAAATAGTATACTCGCGACTATATTTATCTCCTCGCATGGAGGCGCGAAACGGTAATTTGTACAATATAAAATAAAACATAGGAATCTCTTAGTGGTGTTTTGAGAGTGCTTTATTATCATCTTTCTGATACGGACACGACATTCGATGTGTTGAGTTGAGTATCAGCTGATGTATGTTTTGGATGTAGTTTTTTCGGTCGTAACTAACTCAATAGAGAATTATAAATAATATAAATTTCAAAATTAGACTAGGTTACCATTTTAACACACAATAAACTATTAATCGAATAATTCTTTTATAAAGGTTGTTGTTATACAGCTATATGTTTAGTAGGTATAGGTTGGCTGTCGCGCTTAGTACGATAAGTGATGCAAATTATTTTGCCTTTTGATGTTTGCAGGATATTGAAGTTATGAAGGTCGTCGGATGGCATTGTGCATTGATAAACGTCACTGCAATAATCTAATAGGACTAGAAATATACCTACATATTTTGTTTTTAACATAATTGTCTAATATGTTGCATTCCTATAGTGACGATCTACGTATTAATGAATCCTTGCTTGCTACTCGTACAGGAAATAGGCCTACACTGATAAGCATTTGACTTCATACACGCGTTGTTATTTATGGTGTTACTGTTAGTAGGTACCTACTGGGTATAGTATTATACGGTAATTGCATAAAGACATCTAACATCGCTACGGTGTGCAATTTTATATTAATTTCAACTAGGTACATACGATAGGATGGAAATTCTTGAACGTTGGTTTAAAATAGCTTCCGTAAACTGTTCCGGAAATAGTCTTACCTTTACTTTAAGGGTAGTTGTCATTATTTTCTTCTTCCTTGTGGTCTGACAACGTCTAAATATTTATCATACACGATTAGTTGGCACGTTTGCTCACTATCAGGCTAAAGCTTCATTGCATAGTGAACAAAAATGCATAGAGTTTAAAGGAGTGCCGAATGTTTTTTTCCACTGGCTTTTTCCTCCCGGCCAACCATATCCAAAGAGGCGCCTAATGCCGGTGTGCCATTTGATTTATTTGACTTTCATTAAGTGTATGTAGATACCTAGCTCATAAAAAAATATTTCTACAGACAATATGTTGGTAAGTATCATCTTATTGCGATAAGTACGTATTATTGTAATTTATCATTAAACCGATTTTATAACATTCGATTGAATGGAACGTGTAGTTATATGATAATTATGATTCACGACGAATGATATCTAGGTATATTTATTTGGTTTTTAGCACCTAACACATTACAAAACTAATTGTTTATAAAATTATTATATTGTTACTGATACAGACTATAAAATATGTATAAAATATCTTGAATTTATCGACAACATTTGCTTAGAATCTGTCGTAGTTAGGTATTAACACTGGGTTTTCCGTCTTGATTGTAATCTTGTCCAAACCTCTTACGTAACAGAAACTTAGATCTCTATCTGTACATAAATCTAGAAGCTTCTACATGCAGATCATAGTGTAATTATAATCAATATTAGGGGATAATGGAAGGGTGTTAATATGAGAGTTTGACCAATCTCTGAAAACAGTGAAACAGCAATCTTGCTGTGATTTGTAGGTAGGTACCTACATAATATATACTAAGTATAGGTACATTTTTTTAGTATATAAGCTTATTATTTAAACAGGCATTTGTGTCATTTAACTATAAGTGGTCACCGTCGCCTATGAATATGGACAACACCAGATGATACACCAGTTGCCGGACTTGCCGACTTTGAAGAACTCTTTTTTTGAAAATTTTTTGAAGATCATTCCATAACTTAGGCGAAGAGCAAATGATTTTATGAATGATCTTATGAAAAAGTTTCGAAAAAAGGTTATCAATTTAAAGTTTAGATTCTCATTCTAAGTTTTAATAATTGCAGCCTATCTATATAAAAAGTATGCGGTAAAAATTGCACTAGTTATCAGATGTCTACGAGTATGTGTAGGAAATGAACTTATGATGATTGTGTGCAGGTCTACGTGAGAATATTGTCCTTGGAAATTCATATGACTATAAAAAGGACTATTTGGTTTTTCCAGCGGCGGGAGCTAGCTCAGACATGGGAAGTGAGCATTATTGCCTGAGGTGGAACAATCATCAGAGCAACCTGCTGGGAGTATTCAGCCAGTTGCTGCACGACGAAAGCTTGGTCGACGTCACACTCGCCTGTTCAGAGGGTGCCTCCATAAGGGCTCATAAGGTAATCTACTATAATAAGCTTAATAGCAGGCTCCACCTACTGTTTAAAATCGTTGATTAATACCATAGATCTTTGCTTTAAGTTTATACGAATGCTTGCACAGTGGATAAGTCGAGAATGTTTCTAAATAAGTAATTTAACTCCTTATAAGGAAGTCCAACTTAACATAGAATAATTTAATCTAACCTAAATAGTTTATGTCCGCGACCTTTTTGCGCGTGAATTTCTGAATTGGACATAGAGAAATTAAAAATGGCTAATTCGGCTTTGCGTTCGTTAATAAATCAGTCAGTCAATAACCACGTAGAGTTTTATATACTCTTGTATAGATTGGCGATATCTATCTAAATAAAATGATACTTTGTGTAGCTAAACGGAATGTTTGCCCTAAATTAAAGGACCATGATGATTAAAAATAAAATATTTATTTAGTTAGGGACTGATACAATATTGGTAAAAACACCTTTGCAAATAAAGCAGTTTTACAATGTGACTGTGAAGCGTTATATTAGTCACAAACATTTTTTACAGGAAAACAATACTTATAACGATGACCAGATACCTACTTACTTTATTTCAACACAATATCAGATTGTTTCGTCTTAATAACACTCTAAACTACTACAATTCCAGGTAGTACTGTCTGCGTGTTCATCGTACTTCCGATCGCTGTTCGTAGACCACCCTTCGCGTCACCCTATCGTGATCCTCAAAGACGTGGGATTGGAGGAGCTGCGGACGCTGGTTGACTTCATGTACAAGGGCGAGGTCAACGTCCAATACTGTCAACTTCCCGCTCTCCTTAAAACTGCTGAGAGCCTACAGGTTTGAAACTGTACTACTTATGAATCCTTAAGATGTTTTTCACTTTATTTCTTATAACACTAATACCCTCTAAACATTTTGCAACTAAAACAGTTCTTATATTTCTGTCGAAAACTTCTCCTGCTCTCATACTCTACATTTACTCTATCGTATCTACTTAAAATATGGAATATCATATTTAATATAAATATATTTTCTTCAGGTTAAAGGATTAGCTGAAATGACGACACTAAGCGCAGCCGGCATTGATACGAGAAGCGTCCCGGAACGGATGGAGGAGTGCCAACCGCAAGATACAAGGGAGTGTTCAGATTTACACGAAAGACTTGAAGAACGGGATGGTCGGGACAAAGATGATAGGAGGGAAATGAAAGACTCTAGTGAAACGCGTGAAAGAGAAAGTAAGGAATGTCAAATGAGAGAGCACAGAGAAACTCGTGAACCAAGAGACTTACGAGAACATAGAGACAGAGAGCAAAGAGACTTAAGAGAACCCAGAGATCTGCGAGACATAAGAGATTCTAGGGACCCACGTGATTTAAGGGAGCCCCGTGATTTAAGGGAGCCCCGTGATTTAAGGGAACCTCGTGAGTCTAGAGAACATAGAGATATTCGAGAGTCCAGAGATAATAGAGAGCCTCGTGATCTACGCGATATTCGCGATCCCAGGGAATTGCGAGATGTTCGTGAATCTCGTGACCCGAGAGAGGTTCCTGAAGCCTCTCCGCCCAGAATATCTCCTTTACTTTCGGTACGCCGATTTCGGACAGAAACCTCTATTGAAGTGCCTACACCTACGCATCCTCCTATACCAAAAGATGAACCACCCGACGAACCGATGCGGCCTTCCTCCCCTGAAGATGACACTGTATCTTTAAGATCTAATGGAGCAAATGACAACATCGGTAAGTAACTTATTGAACTTAATACCTGTAATAATAGTATACCTGAAAATTTTAACAAGAAGCTAACAAAAAGATCCGAATTTACAAGATGTGATAAAAGAATATTATTTAAAATTACATACTATCTAATTTTCACCCATGTACTTAGGAATAAATTGTATATTGAATACCTAACAATACTGATTCAATATCTAGAGAAGGTTTAGGGAGTAAGACAGTAAGATTCATGACGCTAGTGGTGCCATCTTCTAGTTCGTGTTAGTAAAAAAGAAAACATTTTACGTCAGAGTCTTGTTTCGTTTGAAGTTTTATACCTGTTTATATAGTATATGAGAGTTTCAGTTATATTAAGTTAATCCAAATAGGAACAAAAAGAATCAAACCAATGCAAACAGATTTATCCTCTGTCTATGAAACAGATTATAATAATTTATTTCTCCTATGTCCGCTTCTATCAAATCAAACTGTCAAAATAATGTTAATGTAAAGTGTCAGTTAGAGTCAACGTCAATTTGTTAAATTTTGTTGTTTATTTACAGTAAATTTTTAAAAACTTTTAAATGCAAATTACGAAGTATTGCAACATGTGTAGTCTGGGTTATGAGTATATTCAAAGCTATTGCCAGGAAGTTTTTCCAAAAATGTGTGTTGTGCTCCAAAATAAACTATACATTAATGTGTTCACAGCTGCATACAAATACAACAGCTGCATATTGATAAATAATTCAGCATGATATTCATACTTTATTAAGTAAATATATAAGTTCTATTTTAAAAGTCACCAATAACTGTTATCAGTTCTTATAAGTTTATATTTAAACTAATACCATTAGTATTACTTTCCTTAGCAAGTAATGTATGCTTATATAATTTCAGGTATCAACATGACGATAAACAGTCATGGTGTGCTCGGCCCTCGATATTCACCAGTGGAAAGACTAGGGGTGCTAAACACTTTACCCCACCCTGGCCTGCCTCATCCATCGCTGTCTAGCCCTCGGAATGAACCCATTGCAGGTCCATCTGGACTGCCTCCTGTTCAACAAGTACCCTTGGTAAGAAGTATTATTAAGTACTTATTATGGTGGTAGGCGTGGAAAAAATATTACACAACAAAATTGTACAAACACAAAGATTGAGAACAGAAATCTAAATTCCTTATTTGAACTTCTGTCCCACTAGAAATGGAACCCAGGACCTTCGAGTGACATCATCGTAAACACTACAACACAAAGTGGTGATGTAGTAGTTAACTCACAAATTTTACAAAGCTTCTATATAAGCCACAATTTTTAACATGCTTTTATACTTTCTTTAGGTAGTGTATCTTTTGAAGTATTTGTAGGAAGGATTGTGGTTTGTGTAAACTGATGTCATCTCAACGTGTTCACCTGTACAAATGAGTTTACAAAGTATTGCAAGGTTGTCAGCAGACTTAAATGCAACCTCATTAAACACTAGCTACAAAAGAATGTACTGTATATACAATTATACTGTCTTGCATATAATTTGAAAAGTTATGTTCTTAGTAATTTTTAATTGACCCATATTAATTAACCAATTAATTTTGATCAGATTTAAAACTTAAATATGTATGTAGCATGTAGCAATAAATGCATTAGAAACTATAGAAACTAACTTACACTTTTTTAATTATTTCTTTATAAATATTCCAGTCTTTGAAGAAAGAGATTGATTGGGAACGGAGCAATGAAGATAAAAGCGGTGAAACATCAGAATATCGAATGCAGCATGAGTCTGTATGTATTGACTTCATTTACTTTTTGTGGCTGTGGTAGATTGTATTCCTTAATTAAGTTGTACTGTGCAATTTCTAGTTATCACAATATTTGGAACACAAGACAAAATTTATAATCTGTCCAATAATATTATACAAGTACATTTTAAGTAATATGATTACAAATATAGTAATATGATGAAAAATAAATATTCAAAAAATCGGTAAGAAATATTGTGATAACATAAGTGTGTAAAATGCATGCTATGTGTATAAAATAGAAATTGATGTATCTGTATATATCCATAATATACAAAGGATGTAAAGGCATATTACCCATGACATGTATGGCCAGGCATGTATGAAGTTATAATGAAAAACATACTAAAATTATAAGTTTAATGAAAATATATAAGAGCGATATAAGAATTCTATTACTAATATGGTTTGTAAAATCAACAACTCCTAAGATATAAGGAGAGTTTTATTTACTAAAGATTATTTCGGTTAGATTGCATACATTATTACAAAAATAATTTCAAATTAATTTAAAAATGTTATTTTTTATCTTAATCAAAATAGTAAAAAACCTCAAGAAGCCTTCACTATTACAGTAATGGACTATTAAATTCGTATAGGCTGTGGGTCAGGCCTTTTTTTTCACAGAAGTAAGATCATATACATCTGAAATCATAACATAATACAAGAAGTATATTAATCTTATTCTTTAAATGGATTGCGACCCCTCTTAATAAACAACAATGGGCACATATTTGAGACTCTGTAGTTAATATAGCTTGTGATGCTGGAACATTTATAATTTGTTTCAACTATACATAAGAATACATTCGGTAAATACTTTAAGATTAGTTAGTTATTGGTGTGTTAGTTGTTGTATGTGGAATTTTTTGTTCCTTAAATGCATGCTTGTCGATGTGCTGCGCTATATTAAACATCGAGTTCTATGCCTTGCTGTCAAGAAGTTGACCTTCATTTTGTTGGCCATCATTTTTTATATCCATTCATTTTGTTTGATATATATTTTTGGGCAGTATTTTTTTTTTAAATTTTGGCCATATACATGCATACGGTAATTGTACGAATCAGTGATTCAGTACGCGCGCGCGTTGCTAAACAACAAGGCATTACGCGTAACCGGCTCCCGGGTTCACTCCTGCAAATTTTTGGGCAAAAATGAGCGTCAACTTCTTAATTAGATAGTGAGAAATAAGAATATACCGAGATTGCATCTCAACTTAGAAAGTAGTGGTAGAGATAATTGCACAAACTTTGGTCCACATAAGACCCGACAAGAGAAAAAGAAGTTGATGTTCTTTTTGTGGTTGCAGGAGTACGAAGGGTCCGGTAGGGGGAGAATTGAGGAGGGGGACAGAGGGTACCCGTGTATACATTGCGGCGCGACGTTTCCACACCAGAGCAAATTGACCAGGCACATTTTGACGACACACACGCTAGACACATTAAAATATCGCGACGCTATACTAGGCAGGCCGATGGGTCTACCGTTGATTGGACAATTCAGTGAACCAACATATATGGGAATGCCGACTGAAGAATCACCCATCGACCTGGATATTGGGCCCGTGGAACCTGGCAATGTGGTGCTTTGCAAGTTTTGCGGGAAGAGCTTCCCAGACGTTTCTTCGTTGATAGCTCACTTGCCAGTTCATACCGGCGACAGACCATTTAAATGTGAATTTTGCGGAAAAGCATTCAAACTACGGCATCATATGAAGGACCATTGTAGAGTGCATACAGGTAAGCAATACTATTGTTCATTACGTTCTTATTCTGTCGCAGGCAATTACTCTAGTTTAATTTATGATCCTACTGGCCATTTTACTTATCTACGCCATTAAATTAGCCAATCAGCGGCCTGAATAAAAATGCAGTCAATTCAGTTGAATACAGCGTTTTATTATACCGCCTTGTACCTAACATCATCGTATTATTGTGTAGATTACCACAGACGTTAATTGAAATACCTAGCTGGTAATTGAAAGAGTAACTAATCTAATTGCCTACGATACGTATACTGTTTAGTATTTACATTGATTCGTATTT
>DWAV01001225.1:0-14303 GCA_018231305.1 Noctuana lactifera
GTCTCTCCCCACAACCGCGGAAGGTCTGGAGCATACTCCACCACGCTGCTCCAATGCGGATTGGTGGAGATACGTTTAGTGGTCAACCCTCATCATTTTACGCTCATATCACTACGTAAGTAGGTAATTATAGGACCACGTTTTTTATTACGCTTTGGTATGGTTACGAGTTGTCACAATTGACTACATCATCAACCCATTCAATACAGAGCATGAGTCTCCTTTCAGACATGAGCTAGGAACTACGGCTCTCGTTCCCAAGAAAACTCTACTGATAAATAATAATAGATTTTCCTTTTAAACAATCGTTTATTGTGCGTTTGTCTAGCTCACTTTTACCGTTTACGAACCTTAAAGATATAAAGATTTTTAGCAGAAATTTTCTTCACTGCAAAGTAACTTATATCTAATTAAAATTTGAACAAAATCGGTCATGTCATCATGATGTGACATAATGAAATAGTGAGACTTAAATGAAGTATACCTCGGAGGCATATGCTGCGGACATCGACAATCTTACTATCGAACACAATGGGGTAGGTATTATTATTATTAATATCACCGTGATGTAATAACATCCTACACCTGTCCATATACTAAACTGACGCATAACTCCATAAGTCAGGTGCGCGAAAGGATTTTCCCACGCATTCCGAATGCGCATACGTCGACTTTATAATCAATTGTTTAAGATGCAGTTGTGCTTGTTTTGTCTAGTTAAATTAAAGGAACGGCTGAGTTAGAATTATTATAATGATGGTTAGTAAAAGACGATTAACATCGGTCTATAAATATAAATATAGAATAAACAGACTTATACGACCTAATTCTGAGACTAAAAAGCTTACGCCGGCGATCAAGTTACTCGTAGCCCTGATATATATCTCCCTCTATAAGTTTTACAACAAATAATTATTTTAAATTAATCATTTTTAATTATGTGTAATATTCTGTGTTGCGATTTAATTTAGTTCCCTCTTTCTTTTGTGTCATCACCGGAATATAATAATAGTCTGTGTTATTAGGTACATATTTCTTTATCACAGAACAATCGGAATTAATTGGATTATGGACATATCAAAGTTCCCCTTTGACGAAATTCTTCAACCAATTTACTCATATTAGTTGTCCCTTTGTTTACCTGTGGAACCGAATTTGAGAGGGAATTGTCCGTTGCATTTGGTGATTAATTGGATCTGCAATCTGACTTAATGAAAGAGTTATGCTTTGTTATGAAACAAAGCCATAACTCATTCAAAGGTATATGAATACCTACTTGCAATTTTACTCTTAATATAAATGCCAACGTACGTTTCGACATTTGATAGGTACTCAGAATACTCAGACACACAGAAACGGCTATATCTATATCTCATAACCTAAATAAAATTGACACTCTAAATTATTGATACTCTTGTTTTAAAGGAGTGCCGAGAGTTTTTTTCCGCCGGCTTTTTTCTCCCGGCCTACCTTAGCCAAGGGGGCGCCTAAAGCCGATGTACTGTGTTTTTGACGTTCATCGAGTGTATACTAATACCTTATGATGAATAAAAATGTTTTTATTTTTTTATTTTTTTTTATTTTGACAGAATATTTTTTACTTGAGTAATCTCCCAAGGCGGTTCACCTTAAGACGGTGAAATATGTTTACATATAATATTTTATCCTTAGATTGCAGTTACCACTTAACACCGTGTTATCTGCAAGCTTCTTACAATTAAACTATTTCCTATAAATAATTAAGTATTTGCATAAATTAAATCAGAGAACGCGACCTACCTCACTCCGCTGACTTCTACTCTCGGTCAATGTTAACTGCATTCTATTTTCGTACGTGTCGTTGATCGTTTCAGCTGAGAAGTGATGTATTGTTAGTGCGCGTAATACTGGCAATATCTCGGTTTTTTTTTGTTTCATTTGAGCTTCCTTAAAACTTATGTTGTCGATGTTTCCGAGTCGGTATTTTGAACTCATATTCTGAAGTTTAAAAACCCAAATAAGCTCAGAGATTAGTGGTTGTGGAGCCGTGTAAGCAATATAAAAGAAAATTAATTAGGGTAAGAGCGCACAGTTTAACTTGCCTTCGAGTACACAGTTTCAACTACATAGCTGTAGAATTATGAAAGTAGTTTCCTATCTAAGTTGTATAGTTTTAAATATAAATAAGTAAAACCGAACTACCTACCTACCTAAGTTATCTATTATTAAGTATGATCAAGTGTTAATCCACAGTCCTCCATATATTAAACAGCTATTGAAGTTCAGAGAATAAATTTAAAACAAAATACCAGCTTTCCGAGATCCCTTGGAATGCTGATATCATCCGCCTGTTACCAATTTAATAATAATTTACTCTACGATGAAGTGAGTTCTCGAAATGTATGTGAAGTCTGCACCCCACACTTGATTACCCTTTTCGTATTTCAAAGCATACCATATCAAAGCGTAGCATAGGAAAGTGTTATGTAGATAGAAGATGGTAGTTACTATTTACTACTTACCATCATGGCCCGTACGGCTGGCCGCTACTATTTTATTGATAACTAGCGACCCGCCCCAGCTTCGCACGGGTGCAATGCTGATACTAAATACACTATACAAAAACTGTAAACGTTTATACATAATATAAACCTTCTTCTTCAATCACTATATCTATTAAAAAAAACCGCATCAAAATCCGTTGCGTAGTTTTAAAGATTTAAGCATTAATAGGGCTATAGGGATAGAGAAAGCGACTTTGTTTTATACTACTCGTATGTTGTGAAGAAATAAATTTCAATCTAGCAGAGCGACTCTCATTTGTTTTTATATCATGCATCCAATTCTTGTGTGAGCACTCGTGAACTGTATCATCAATACTATTTGCACAATGTAAACAAATCATTAATTTGATTCAATTGTGGTATCTAACCCCTTGGAATACAGACGTGATTACATTGTACACTTTTGGAGCGTTACAAACTTGTTGAAGCTCCACCCGAACTATAATGTCGATATCAATCAAGCTGTCTTTCTTACTTGCATCTATTTGGAGTGATCTGATTTATTAGTCTATTTAGATATAATATGATGGCGGTCATAGGCAAGCATGTTGATGTTGAATAACACTAACAGTTGGCCGCGATTCTGTTAGGCTTGTACTCTATTAATAATCAATACACTTTATTACGACTACGAGTATCGATAGACTGATTTAATTAACTTGAGTGACCAGTAGCGCCATATTTTACGGCAATTTAATAACAAGTATGCCACAGTACAAATGCAGATGGATATGTATTGTGATGGCAGGCAGTTTTGAAAGCAAGAGGAGGCAACACTAAATACTGACTGTGTGGGGGACTGAAGGGTGTGTGTGTGTGTGTGGAAAATTTGTGTTTAGAACTGTATTAAATTCTCTTTATTTTATGTCAAAACTCCCCAGTTTTAAGACCCCCTTACTGACTCTAATTTAACCATAACTTGGAATGTCCAAAAGAATTTTAAAATTATTATAATAATATGTTGGTATTTGATTGATTTTATTCAACAAATTTTTTAAGCTTTTGCATAAATTAATGTGTTTTCATGTCAATTTGAACCTTTTTGCGTTATTCTAAAGATTTCCATGAGTGTATGTAGATAATAACATAAAGGTTTGTGCCATAATTTATTACTTTCAACACTACATAATGAACAATAAAACGATAAACGAATAAAAACTGACAAACCCTAATATTTTTTGCTACAGTAGAAACACATGTACTTATGAGCAGATCAGGCGTGTCGTGATGGATGATTGGCTTTCGGCCAAGATGTTGGACACGCGTCTCGTGGTCTAAGTCATATGAAAGATTTTTTTAATCGTAAAAGGGTATCAAATCAAATGAGCATGCAGACCACATGGTGTTAAGTAATCGCTGCAACCCAGGGATACCGTCGTTCAGTCGTGCAACCACAAACACGGTGTGGCGGTCACGTGACTAGGATTTCTCCTACAATTTTTTTTGGAATGTTATGGTTAGAGAGAATGTTTGGTTTAAAATTTAGGACATGTCAACCTAATCTAGATTGTTTGTGTCCATTGTCTTCAACCCTTTTTATGTCCCACTATTGGGCACGGGTCTCTCCCCACAACCGGGGAACGCCTGGAGCATACTCCATTGCGGATTTGAGGAGATACGGGTTAGTGACCTCTTCCATTGGAAGATTATTTAATACCAGGGCTTTACTTAAACGTAGTAGTGTACACAACACAATAAAACAATTCAAAATCCACGATGGCCAACCACAATATGGCTGATTATGTTTTTAGTTTCGTCACCTTTCACGTACTGCAGAATTTTTATACCTCACCTACTCGTATAAGCAGGTTTTTAATCCAAAGCTTTAGAAGCACTAAGTAATTGAGCATTCAGTAACAAGTTTTACTCAAGTTGTCTTCTTGTTTAACTTCAGTTACTTATAATACAGCTTTGACTGAACGCTCCGGTGCAGTTTTAGGCTAGGTATAAAGCTCGGATAATCAAGTTAAGTAATCAGAAGTTGTGAGTAACTAATGTGAAGTCTTATAGAAACTGATTAATTAATTCAAAGATGCTGCTTTTGATCTAGGAATCTACTTTGAACAATGTTTGGATGATCTTAAGGCACTTCAATTCACGGATTAGTCTATGTATGCAATTTGTGCTTGTGGCGATTTCTACTCGTAGTTCTCGACTAAAGTCGTTGAACAAGTTAATCGAACACGAGATCGCTTTAGTCGCAATCCCGGAAAATTAATTACTCCCCATAACGGATCAGTGTATTGGACACTGTCGACTAATTAATGTGGAGAAGTAAATACCGCAAGCAAATAGCATTAGTCTAACATATTTACGGTAACAGCGCATAGCCTCGGACGTGGTTAGGTAAACGCTAGTAGCACACCTTGTACAACCCTGTAATAGACGTGGACTTATAATAAGCCTTTTTGATTTCCAGCTGGAACGTGAAATAAAATATACATTGTTAATTGTAAAACCCGCAGGTATAGTTCGCTAGGGAGGTGGGTGCTAATGCCCCTACCCTCATTATCTGCCGTTAAGTATGCTTTTGTACTTCGATTGGGGAGGTTTGTTGGAGATATTATTAGATATAATATTTCAGGTGAATATCATGTTTAGACCTCACCCTAACTTGACATCATGTCAAGGATGTCTGGAAGAGATCGCTATTTTCGGAATAAAATCGCCTTATGTGTATTTATAAACATTTGTATGTTCTTATTGTTATATTACCTATTTTCTTTTTCGTTGTAAAGCAAAGAGAATTTTATTATTTTTGTTGTCGATTACGTCTGGACGATTTGTTTACAGTTGCAATGACAGTTTCAAAATATAAAATCAAAACAGTGATTTAATATCTATTATCCCCTGTGTTAGTAATAGTGTAGCAGCGCATCAAATAAACATCATCAAAAGATTATTAAATCTCAGTGCTTTTCAACCTTAACACCTAAGTTATAAAGTAGAGAATACTGTAGGTAGTTGATCAATGAATGAACTGCGTGTTAAATGTAGTTTCTCTCCGTGACCAACACCTGCGTAAAAAAGGGGGATTGGGGAATGATTGAGCGACCCCTCGTTCAGCGGGAGTTTGTGCACCCTATCTAGCGAGCTTAAGTTTCAAAGGCCTTAATTGGTATGTTACGTCCTATGAATAGTACCATTCCGTTGTCATCATTCATTTTACCTCGCCGAATTCTCGTTTATGGTTAGGATTTCACACCCGTATGTTAGGTATGTTATTTTGATAACTCAATCTAAACAGAAAACACAGTTTTTTTTGCACGAACGTTACATTAAGTTTACTCGAGCTGGTTGCAATTAGATATGTGGACTAGATCACAAAATATGAGACTGGTTTAGGTCAGTCAAGTGCGGGTTGGTGGAGTTCACATTTTTTTCCAAAACTTTATAAAGTACTGTCAATGTTTTATTAGTTAGTACTCGTAACTCAATATACCTCACTCTTTTTGGATTCAAACGTAATGCAACCGACATAGTATACGATGCAAATAATAGGAGTAAGAAGACAAAAAGGAAAGTCCTTGCAACTGATACAATTTAAAATGAATTATTTACATGCACATATTTTCATGTCATAAATATCGCTTCTAAAGTTCTATTGTAAATGTTAATTCAAACTTTAAAGTAAAGAAATAATAGGTAATGTGAAAAATGAGTACTCAAATAGGTACAAAGGATTCCAAAATCAGATGATCGTTCACGCATTATCACCTCACACCACCCACGAACTAAGGTGACACGAAGAATGCCTGACCTTTTGTAACCCCCGACACAAAATGACTGATGTGATAAGTTCGAAGTGTGTTTGGCTGTAGCATCGTAAGTACTTGGCAGGTAGTCTACTTTCAAAATATGGTTTCAGTTTATAAAACAAGCATTGCGAGAGAACTTTAAGCAAATACATAAGTCTCGGAATTGCATTTTGATTTTTGATTATCAGTAACTATTGCTGTTATAAAAACTATTTCTGTTATAAACGCTGAAGAAATTTGTGTGGTAGGGCAACGTTCGCACGTTACACGTTACTAATACTAATATTATATGAAAACATTTTAAACTATAGTCGGGACATTTCGCAATCCGGTGCCTCGTTTACTATTTTTTAGCCGACTTCAAAAGAGGTTCTCAAATTCTTTTGTAAATGTTTGTTTGTAGATTTACAACTCAATTCTCAGTACAAAGTGTTTATGTTACCTTCGAGATGGGTCTCATAGCAACAATTCTTGATACCTAATAGACTCCCCCACCGAAACATAAGTATCTACACCTACAGGCTTGTTAAATGAGGATTTATGAGGGTGGTAGTGCCGTTGGATCCCCGTGGCGAATTGTACCTACTTGTTTCAAATCCCCTCTCACTATGAAAATAATAACGTATAGAATTTGTAAAATATATACACTCGTTAAAACTCTCGTTTACCCGACGATTTTAAGCTTCCCTTTATATAACTGCCTTTCGTGCTCTCAAATCGAAATACATCCAAAAATAGGTTCTGCAAAATAAGCTTTTTGAAGTGGAAATGTTTACGCCTACGCTACATCCAATTTATGGAAGCTAAACAAATAGTGAAGGGGCTTAGAAATAAGCCTCTTAAAATATATAAGTATGTACCTACAATGTACACATAGCTCGCTCAATTTAGACAAAGTCTAAAAGTATCTAAATGTTTAAGGAATCATGCATCAGAGTTTTCCATAAAAAACTAATTTTTTACGTGACACAAACTAGCAAACGTGGCTACATGACGTTCTGTAGTCACTGAAACCCATAGAAATTCATATTAACCACAAGACAGACAGCTCCGAAATCCGCAGTTTTTCCTAGTAATCGAGTTTGCTATTACAATTGTATAATCTCAACTATTTGATTTTGACAGTTTCAGTAATCTATTAATTTTAAGTTGTCAGTCTCTTTCCACAGACTTGCAACTGTCACCAGGTAATCATGTTAGAATTCGCTAATGTTATACGTAAATGACCAAATAATGATTGAGACCCTCCGTGGTCTCGTTTTGTTGAAACCACTTTGCCTGGTTCTGAGCTCGTTAAATCCACGTCTCGCGGTATCTTTTTCAGATCATCATTCCGTTTCAGATCATCGTACCTGTCTGCAGGGAGGCATATTCTGCGTATCATGACGCGTGGCGGTCATTTACATACGCATTGCCCTCGATCGTTGAGTGGCCAATACCGGTACCGGATCAGAAATAAAAAAAATTTTGAAGAATTTGATTATTTTTAAATGGATCCACCTCACGGTCCGGAATAATATGGGTAATTTCTTATGACTTAGATTGCACAGACTTAGTCAAACAAATGCGTTAAGCACTCACTTTCTCATCTTGAACGAGGGAGGTGTCGTCACCTTCCTTTGGTACGGAACTCCTTAATCATAAACAGCAGCAGTAGCAGTATTAGCTCGTAATTGTAGTTGCAAAAGTAGTAAGTCAATAATAGTGAAAATATATTAAGAAATGAAACCGGCTTGAGGAAAATTGCGAATGAAATAAATGATTTCCTACTCATGAACCAAACATGGTTTACATTTTTTAATATTTTTTCTTATTTTAGATTTGATTGCATGAAACTTTTCTCTTTTATGGTTTTTAAATTAGTTTTACGTAATTAGTTGTGGGGGGTGGGGCCAAGTGATCAAGTCAGTCACTTTCCTGGGAAGGGGACTAACGGAACTCCATGATTGCATAAACATAGTGATTGAGTGATGTCATACTTGTATTAATATTAACTCGAATTTGCATTCATTACGATGAATCCGAATTTTAACTGGTGGTCGATCTTAAAACTCGGAGTTATTTTGGGCGGGTCGATAACATCCGACAAGTTATGGCCACTAAGGCGTATCTTAGCCAATTAGCATTGGAATATCGTGGTTTAAGTTGTGGGGACCCATGCCTAGCCGTGAGGTACAAAAATGGTTGCAGGCAGTCAAGCACTACCGTTACGTAATATTTATTATGAAGAAATTTCAATAGATCGAGCGTGTACAAAACAGTGTAATGGGAGTGACGACCACAACTAGTCCCTAGGTTTATTACTCGGTACTACATATTAATCTAGTTCAAGTCCTCAAGTTCTCGTATTTTAGATATAATGACCAATAACATTATATCGGGACAAAGTATCGGTATCGAAGCTAAAAGAGTTCCAGTATGTAAATGTTATAATATTGATTCTTGACCACTTATACGACATATATACCACTTATATATCTCTGTTGTATGTACATACAACATCGATATTCCGAACCAAGGCTATTCCGAAGAATCTCTACGATTAGCAAATCCAAGCAGAATAGTTATGATGGATGAGATGAATATTATCAACAGAGCTTAATCTCTACTAAGGCAATATTAAAGGCTAAGCGAAGATGTAGTAAAATTTTTACCTACCTATAGCAAATAGCATATTAAACTCGTAGCACCAAATCACTCGTAGCACCACGATTTGTGTTATGCTTGCACGCTTGTCTCTTACTCTGCATTTGATCTCAAGATTTAGATCTTATTTTTTGTGTATAATATGTCACCGTCGACTTATGAAGGTCGTTAGTTTGTGAATTGCACCAAATAAAAGCAATATTTACTGAAAAGAAATTTACTAGAACTAGTCTAATTTAACGTAGCTTTTAATAAAATCTGATTAGGTTCCGTTAGTGAGGTAAATTAGTTAATTTGGTAAGGGTTAAAAGATGTTAGTTTTTGAAAAATAATGTGTTAATTTATTCATGATGGGTCAACCACAAAGGTGCAGTTAAAAAATTTTCCACAGTTTCCATTTTTTCCACCATACAACTGACGAGTAAAATTATAAACTAACAGTTTTTTAAATTTTACGGTGACATATAGATAAGTATACTCGTATCTATATATTTTATTGTTAGAAATGCTACATGTTCTTTTGTTCTTTCCATGTTTTGAAAATTATATTATATATGCATTATAATAAAATTTATATATTTTATGTATTATAATTGATTACACATATTACATAGCACCTGCCGTCACATATTTTTTAAATTTACGACAAACACTTCATTTGCGTAAAACGCATAGTTTTGGTGGAGGCTGGCTTAGTCACATAGAACACATGATATTATTATGTTAAGAAAGGCAAGTCCTTTCTTCTTCTCTTTCTTAATTATTTTGAAATCTATGCGTTGAAAACTGATTGTTTTATGTTTTTATATTGTCAGGTTTTTAACGGTTGACAAATAAAATATGACAAACGACATGTTGATTCTCTTTGGTGCTATAGTTGTCAACTCTGGTCTTCCCATTGTGGGACGTTGGACAATTCAGAATACAAATATAATATATTTTATTTTAATGACAATATAAAATCGATAAGATTATTACACGACAGTAATTGTTTCATAACAACATCAACTAAACTTGCAATCGGTTATGCAATTCTTATATTTATTATGTCTTTTGATTGCCTTTTACCAGATTTAGAATCCTAAAAACCGGAGCATTAATTTTTCAGTCGTACACAATCATGTTTACTAACATTTTATTATGTTATGCTCATATAGACACAGAGCCAGAGCCAGAGTTGACTTAACAGTGTTAATCATAAAATTTTAATTTATGCTTTCATCATTTATTTCAATACCGTTTATTTCAGCGTTTTTCGTGAAGTTTAGCTTTAGCACACTTTATATTTTATCCTATCAATTGTAGTTTAGCGTTGCTTTGCAACTGTAGAGTAACCTTTTAGAAACCAGGTTTGATTGTTGGTTTGAATGTTTCGACGAGGCAACATATGGCGCTTTATATTTAATAGTAGTAATGACAAAATTAGACTGTGTCATTAGGTTTCTTTCAGCAAACAGCCAATTTTACCTATACGTAGATGCGTAATCATAAAGTGCATTGGCGCTTGACTTTATGCCTCGTAAGTTTCGTGTCGATTTTTTTTACTAGCTATTAATAAAATACAACAGTATCATTAGCTGATATAAGTTAGTTACAAAATAGGTCATTATTTTCTATTTCTTTTTTCTGCTTGTTTTAGTTTAATAGTAATTTTTCTGGTGCTTTATAAACTAATCATTAAAAGTACACTTCTTGTTTCAGCGATGATGATATGATGGAAAGCTTTAATACTTATCCCAGTTACCAGTTTTCCGATGAAGATGATTTAGATTATTGGCTTCAAAAACTTTAAACATGTGTCAATGGAAGACTAAAATGTCACAAAAATATTGTTATAATATTTGCTTTTCGAAACGATTGTAAACAAAATTTGTTTTGATTGAAACGAACAACAATTCAACAATTATTTTTAAGAAAAATAATATTAATTAATCCACAAAACTTATTGATTGTAAATAGTCATGGTACTACCTATTCGATTGTCGTGGCTGTAAAGGATTAATTATTCAAATTGGTAATTGTTTAATTGATTATCTTCAATGTCAATCAAAACAGTTCAAAACTTTGTTACGAAAATTATTTCTACCTGTTAATAAAATTACGAATATGGAGCCCACTACTACCTTTACACGCATTTTAAAAATTATTCATGACATTCCCAGGTTTGTGATTTTAAGTTAACTTTAGAACGAATAAATGCCCAGGTTATTTCGGCACGGTTGATTGATATTGATATTAAAGATAATGATTGTACCTATAAAATTCATTTATGTTAGACTTGTAATAAAGCTATATTAACTGGCCTAATTATATAAGCTGGGCCTCATGTCTGCTATCGTGTCGTTATAATAAGCAATGGTCTATCACTATATAACATCTCAATAATAATTGTTGATTTAGATATTTTTTGTATTGTATTGTATTGTGTTATTGTTTAAAAATTATTTAAATTGAAAAAACTGTGTAAATAATCGCTTAAAATTAGTAATAGTTTTTCGACAATCTCGAATACACAATTCATTACATGGCCATTGATTAGTGATAGTGATGTCATATTGGTTGTAGAACAACAAACTTAGGGCCCACTATGACATATAAAGAACCAAAGTATAAACCAAATAATAATGTTTAGGCATACCAAATAGAATATACATACTCGTAGGTACTCGTAACATCAATGAACATACATTTCAATTACATACCATAATAATGTGGTCGTTGTTGTTTCGGGTTTTACGCATTTAAATGTATTCTAATTTACTTTATTGCTTGCACTTGTCCAACAGTTAATAGTATCAAAGTATATTGACATACAGACAGGCTTGCTTGCAAATTCAGGCAGCAGGGCTTTTGTAGGTACCCGAGCCCTCCGATGTATACGTTTTTGTGTATTTTGTTTTCCAATCGTCTCTGATCTACTGCGCATCCAGTATCTGAAATCTTAATACAAGTGTATCGAAATTCCGTGTCACGATGTAGGTTTCTGCTCATATCAGAAACTATAAAACAAATTTTAATAAAATTTTGGTACCGTTGCCTATCAAATAAAAACAATTTAGTGAAAAGAACATAAAATCCTATAGCTATGCCCGTAGCCAAACAAACTATTAAATTGTATAAAAGTTTGATTCGTGCGCTATGCAAAACCTAAATGGGTTTTAGATTGTTGTTTTAGAGTTTCTTTTGCATTAGGCATAAATACTTTATGCAAAGGCTACGTGGGTTTGGCATGGTTATTTGAAAGTTTGTATTTGCAGTACATATACGAGAAGATTAATTAAAGATAATGTAAATAAAAAAGATATTTATTTACTGTACAAATGAAATAAAAATAATTAGTAAATATGTATTATTATTGTATATAGGTATACACCTGATCTAAAAACTTAAAGTAACTTATACAATTATATATCTACCTATTTAAAAAAAAATCAAAAAATAATTTAATTATAATAATAAAAGATGATTTAAATACAATTCTTTGTATTTACAAAACGGCAAGGGCATTTTTTCTTAGAAACACTTTTTAATTAAGTACCTACATAGGTACGTAGGAGCCGTCAGTAGATGGAAAACAATTTTTTAGCATAGTTTAAAATAGATGTGATTAATTTAAGACTAAGTAGTACCTACCATGCGTTATTTAAATGTCTTCGTGCCATTATTCACATACAAGTACACAATGTAAAACTTTTGCTAGTAGTTATTATCTGAGTACAGAATATGAATCTCTTACAGAGCTTCGTGTAGAAGCTGTCTGTAAAAAATAATAATGCATAATAAGTGTTAAGTTAAGATTAGTCTTATTAAGTTGTCACTTCCCACTTAAGAATAGGATTACAGAACCAAAGATCTTGCTTGTTTGCTTCATAACAAACTTAAAAATATGAAATATTGCATTTATACGGATATAATTAGGTAACTATTTTCGCACCAAAGATCGAGATATGAGATTCGTACAAAGTAAACACTTTATGTATTATTAACAGTTTAATGTATAATATGAAAATCCGCTATTTCTAATCTCGCGCGTATTTTTCGGGAATTTACTCACGAAACGGTGCTGCCACCTGCAGCAGCTCGAGATGTCTTCATCATGTTTGTTTGCATCAAACTATAACTCTGTAAGGTTAGAAACTAGTCAAGTGATGCCGATCAAAATATACATGAGTAGGTCGGGTATTCTTATATCACGTTTAATAACAAAAAAATCGTATTGCTTTTCATACAAATTGCTCGTATAATATAGTACTATAATATAAATTACATATTATATAAAGCAGGTGTATAGTGATGCACTATTATCTACCTTTATGTTGCAATATGGGTACCTACTATTAGACATTATTTTCTATAACATTCGTTTAATTTATGAAATTAAATTAAAAAAGTACTTACTTATTTCGTTTTTTTTTGACATAATAAGGGTGAAAATTTAGATCTCAAAAAGTTGGATGCGATTCCAATAAAACGCAGTTTTCCTATAATATTATGTTTAGTGCCGATTAATTCGTTATACAAATTAAGAATACGACTGTTAGTTACCAAAAACAATGGATATTTAGTTTATAAGATTGCGTTTGTTATAATATTACTATGTTACGTTATTCTTACGCTATTTTTGTTGCATGTTTAGTACATAAGTGTATTAATCAAACTTTGTGATTATCAAACTAAATGTATTTAATCATTGTTTTGTAAGTAGGTATATTAACCTTAGTAATAATATGATATCTATAACACTGTGTGTGTTTTTGGTAATCAATAAATAACGTAGATTCATGCTTGTTTTTTTAATTATTGCACCTTACGCTACCATGCCTTTAATAAATAAATAACAATAGTAATCATGTGGGTAAATCGACTAACTCCATTTAATTATTTTCTTGCCTAATATGTCCACGACTTCGATCCTGGGTCCAGCAATAATAATACAAAGATTATATCTAAAAAAATGAAATATAAACCCACCCTCAAACCATCAAAGAACTAAATCACATACACATTTTATCAAAATCTGTCTAGTCGTGTTGGGTTTAACAAGGTACTCGTAGGTAGTTAGAGTTGTAGAGTTTTCTATTGAGTTCAAAGATATACCAACGCACTATTATATACCTACTTACTGTATACATACTTCTGGCTTAAAGCCATAACATATTAAATTTAGAGTTGGTTGCAATAACAACAGTATTAGGACATTAGTAACTACTACCATCATGGGAGACAACTACACATGGAATAGAAAAGAGTAGAAAATAATTCATATTGAAAGTACCTACCTACACTTATCACACAGCTTATAAAACACAAACACTATTTATAATGGATAACATACAAACCAATAAATAGGTATGAG
>DWAV01001226.1:0-14302 GCA_018231305.1 Noctuana lactifera
GAGTATGCTCCAGGCCTTCCCCGGTTCTGGGGAGAGACCCGTGCCCAGCAGTGGGACATAAAAAAGGGTTGAAGGCACTTAATAGCAGGCGATAAACAAAAAGTTATGTCTAATGTCTGTATCTATATAGATATGTATCTGAACATGGCACCATAGCTCATCCTAAACGAATGGACTGCTGTACTGCTGGACACCGGTCTCCCACAATCGGGGAAGGCCTGGAGCATACTCCACCACGCTGCTCCAATGCGGATTGGTGGAGATGGATTGTCGAATGTCGGTTGTCAAACCACCCAAAGAGCCTCCGCCCAGTTTAACGACTATTATCTATTGATAAGAACTGGGACCTACGGCTAAACGTACCCTCCAAAGCAAGGGAGCGCGCCAATGTAAAATGAAGCAATGCTTTCCTGCTAATAAATCCCCCTACAATGAAACGCCAAGCCCTAACTAACAACAAAAAACATATTTTAATAAATTACGTACCTATTATAAAGGAGCCTGAGCTGCTAACCTCTAATCCAGAAACCGGTCTCAAGTATCATCGTGATCACCAAGTATAGAATTTTGCCTAATCTTTATAGAAATAAAATCTACACGATGCTTTTTATTATTATATAGGTAGGACAGGTAGGTAGGACAGGTGTAATATGCACTTATAAACGTTTCCGTTAAAACAGCAGGCTATCTAAGGATCGTTGTAGGTATAAATATAAGTACATTTTTATTTAAAAGCTGGCATTCCGTTATTATTGCAACGGAAAAATCTGTTCTGTTTTTCCTCATATAGATAGTATAGATACATTTTAAAAGTTTATTGTATTTATAAATAAGATGTATAGCGAAGTGTAAGCGTTGTGTAGACTTTTAAATACGTGTGTATTTTTTATATTGAAATACATTAGTTACCTCCAGCGGCGTGGCTTGGGAACTTTTTTGCTACAAAATACAAATTAATCACAAATTCATATTAAAAAAGTCTACAATAAACATTAGATATTAATTTAACATTATATTTAGGCATAATATAGAAAATATATATATTATTTTGAGGTTGCCACGAATGTTTATGTACTAGGAGTATAGGGACATTTTCTGTCATAATATTTTCTCTCTCTCAGTTCAGCAAGCAAAAATCAATAGGGAAATTGTGAATATTTGCTTCTGTAACAGTGCTGCCTCTTCAGAACAATAAATTCAAAAATCGTACTATAAGAAATTTAACGTTAGGTGAAGAGAGAGAACTATGACACAGAGTATTAAATAAAAAAACATATTTAATACTTTATTTTTATTTCATTTGAAATTCTTAAGAACTAGTAACAGAGTTTTTTTAGATAAATGAAACACTTCATAAGTGCTAACATAAAGCTAACCTCAATAGGTAATAAATATAGTTAAAGTTTCAGGGGGCTTTTGCTAATATTTAACATCAAAACGAAATCACTCAACAAATCATCATAAATTATTTTATTTATTATAGTCCTTTGAACGATCATTACCTACAAACATATTTTATACAAACATCCATTTTCAAATTTTTCCTATAGGCACACTAAATCCTTGCTTAAATTCGATTCGTTGATATTATATAATATTTTTATAGAAAACATTCAAACGCACAGAAACTAGTTATCAAACCAACAGATTTATTCATCTTTCTGCATGTCAAAATATAATATTATTATGTATAATTAATGTAGTTGTAGAAAATAAAATTGTAATACTTTGTGATCAACAACCGTTAAGTATTGGTGATTAGAACAATAAGTTTACATTTTAAAATTATCTTTAAAAGTATGAAATATAACATTTGTACTAATGTTAAGTAGGTGGGAAATGCAGCGTAGATGGTGACTAGGCAACCAATAATCGTCAATAAGTACATGTACATAAGTATCAATATCTCATCTATGTTAGGACCTAGCTGAGATCACAAGGCTATCAAAACTAAAAACAAAAATGAAAAGAAGGAAACTAAAATAGCAACAGTTTTAAAAAAGTCCAGCCACATTACAATGTATAAGTGATTTTGCCGACTTGGAACCAACTAACTTTGCATAAACCATCGTGGCGTCTTCACTCTCAGCTTCCATTCCCACTTTTCTTATACGCTGATTATAAAAAATTACTGTGCCTTTCACCAACACAGGTATATAGTTGATATCATTTTCTTGAGGATAATTTTCATCAATACTATCAACATCAGGATCCAGCCTGGAATAGGGAGCTTTTTCTAACTTTGGTATGCATTCTTGGATCTGTATCCATTTATATGTCTCTGGACACAATAAGTCTGATGGAAAATAGTTTCCCTTGTACCTCATCTTGGGGCATGAATGTATGTAAAATCCCATGTAATAATATTTCAGTTCAGGAGCAGACAAATGTAAGCGCCTTGTGAATTCAATCTCTCTGTAAATTAAAGAAGAAATATATAAGTGCAATAAATGTATACAATCATGTTAAGTAGAATGAAAAGCAAACACATGATTTTTCCACTTTCCAATTACATTATACTTTTCAGTGAAAAAAGAAATATTATTTATGATTGTCTGTATATTGATTATATATTTTTATAAATAAACTTTGAGCAATGCAGCATATATTTATATAGCCCAGTTAAGTATGGTCTACAGTTCATTATAATCAATCACATATAAACTATATTCTGTTTTGAGCTGATACAAATTTAATATACATTAGATATTAGATATACATTAGATAAATCATAAGCAACTTGAATTATGTAAGTCAGTAGATGTTAACAAAAACGCTCTGTACAAAATCTACATCACATTTACCACGTTGAAATTATATGAAACGGAAAAATACCTGAGAGCACCATATGTTCCCAATGTTAAATTTCTATATTGAGGGTCGTAGAAGAAATAAACGGATGATAGACATTTCGGCAATATATCAATGACTCCCACAGCAATTATTTTTCCGTCCAACCAGTACTGTTGATGAAATGAGCCATACCCACAATCAGGGCCTGATTCAGAGCGATCCTCCTGCAATACAATAATAATGGATACTCTTTAACAATAATCATAAAAAGTTTAGTTAAATCTATTATCGCTCACTGTCACACATCAACTCTAATACAAAAAGTGATGAGAAAAACAAAAACCCATCTTCATAACAATTATTCATTTTTATTTTTAAATTGTAATTATTTTGTGTCAAAGCATCACCTCATTAATTAACATTATAAAAACCATCAAGCTGTTTAGGCAACAGCACTCAGCTTCATTAGCTTCTATACTGTTGGGAGTATATTACATAATTATTATTACCAACAATGGACTTGAGACTAAAAATTCTGTGAATCTTGACTCGGAACATTTCTCAGGTTTATCTCCGTGGATCGCCATTTGATATTTAACATACACTTGATGTGTCTCCTTTGCTGTTTCCAACCATTCAGGACTTTGTGGTTCTGTTCTAACGAGCTTAATCTAAAAATTAGAACAAATAATTACGAGACAATAAATAAATTAATTATTAAAGTAACTCTGGGTATCCATGTTGTGTATTTGACATGTTTTGTGTTTCAAAATCAACTAATGTTTATCTTAAAATTAAATAAGGTAATTTAGTAGACTTCATACATGACACATACAAATAATATACACATACATACAAAGTAAAAAGAAGAGCCACAAATGTGACAATATCATACCTTTAATTTCCGTTTTGTATCTTCCGGTATTTCATTTATATAATCCTCTACTTGTTTTTCTACATTGTTATGCTTTTTCAGAGTACTAACGTCAATACCCTTTTGTTTCATTTTTTCTAGTTTCCTCTCAAGACGTAATTGCTTCGCTTTTTTGCATGGCACTCTTGTTGGGTCCAGTCCTGTAACTATCAAGTTTAGTAAATGAATTATCTTAAAATACCACAAAATAAATATATTTTATGGTATACTCTATAATCTAGACACATAGATTTCCAGGTGGTAGTACTGGTGCATTTCACCCAGGAAAGTACCACCGCTGCCCTAAACTTGCTGTAATGCAAGTCTTGTATCAGGTTCTTATATACCCCATATGCCATCGGATAGTTCTCTTTTGAGGTTGGATGAGGGTTACCATTGTGTTGTAGTGACCACTTAACATCATGTGATTTACATGCTTGTTTTCTACTCAAAATATTAAATTCACATATTTACCTTTTTTACATTCTTGATTTAAGTCAGCCCCTACTTCTACATTGCCAACAGGTCCAGGCTGTGCTTTACCTGAAACCACAAAAACAGAATTGTTTTATAATTTTTAAGAATTTCAAAGATATTTTTACTAACTTAAGACATTATTTTTACGCCATTTCTATAAACTTTACCTTTGGATTGACTTTCATCTTGTTTTATCTTACTGTTCACAGCCATGACCAAATCAGAAATATTTATATCTTTATGTGCATTTCTATTTTCCACAAACGCCTCACAGTAGTCTTCATGGTTTATGTCCTCAGTGCTACCAGACATTTCCTGGTCTTTACTTTCTTGTTTCTCGTCCTGGCCCATCAAGTACTTATTAAACTGTTTTAACACTTTTTTTTGTGATTTGGAAGCTTTGAATTCCAGGGCTCTACATCTAATAAAATAGATAAAATATGAATAATTATTAACAGATACCATAAATACAAATTTCATTGACTTGATTAATAACAGAGAATATTTGTTTAAATAAAATGTTGTAAGGAAAAATTTACCACTTTGATTTTTTAATTTAAATTATTCATTATAGTTTAACCTTTCACCTATTTAATTAGGCATTAAATTATAAACAGTTTTAATAGTTGCTCACTTTTTACATTGCACAGTGGTATCTTGATAAATCAAATTGTAAATAGGTAATTGAATTTTTAACTTAACAAAATATTTGAGCTATAAAGGATGTATTTGCTACAATCTGGACTTAACGAGACGCAATTCCATTAATCAAGGGAATGGCAATATTTTTCCTCTTACTAAGGACTTAATCAGATTTGAATTATTACATGTCCAGGAAACAGATAAATCAATTCTTCTAAATGTCAGTGATTGGTATTCAGGGTTGAAAATAATATTGAAAAAGATGTGAATAGAGGAAATTTGGTTTTGTTTTTAATTCATTGTAAATGACATATATAATTATGTTAGTGAAGCACAGCTTTAAACGTCGAATGTCACCCATGTGTGACCACTTGTAATCATTATGAAGTAAAAATCTTTAGATAATAAATAGTAAGTAGTGTTAACAATATCAGTACCAACCTTATGGTATATGAAGGACAACACATTAAATCAAGCGTTGGCTTATAAACGTATTTTCCTGAACGCCTCCACCCACGATCTATCAAGTCTTGATAGTCAGCTACAGTCATCGTATGCGCCCACATACCTATAGATGAATTATTATACACTTTAAACGCTTAATATCATTGAGAAACATTAATTGAATGGTTTGTTACTAACAATATTTGTAATCTAAGTCAAGCTATAAGCATATTTTTAATACCGTGCGCGTAATTTGTATCAGCTCCTCTGCAGTAACCACATCTATACCCTTCATTGTCAGCGTAATATTCAACAATACTGCCCAACATTCTACGTTATAAATGTATATTATAATATTACTTCGTAGTTATAAATAAAATTGTACTTGAAGTCAAAATTTCCACTTATTTGCATTAAAGTGTTTATGCTTTTTTGTTAAAATTTTATCAAAATTTACTTGATAATCTTGACTTGACATGACATTGACAGATTGACAATTCAGCAAGATTAACAAAATGTCAAGACTTGCAAACATTTCGCACAGAGCTCGAAATACTAGAATAATTATGTACCACTTGCTACTACACACTGACCTCTATATTACTCAGTAGTACTCCAATAGATATGGAAATAAATATTTATTATTTATTTACAATACATATAATAGTTAGATACTATAAATATTCAGTAAGTTAATTATTAAAATATCATTTTATTATTTTATATTCATATTATTGTTTTATCATTTCTTGCCGAATTTAGAAGACTTATAAAATAATATGCATGAATGGGGTTTTCAAAAAATAGCAACACAGCAACACTTGCTTCTTTTCATTTTACATTTTACCCACAACACATAGATAGAGTTATTTTAATATACACTACGTGTATGTACTATGTATACACTACGTATACAATATTTTGGGAGGCGGCAAATTTTTAAATCTGCCTTTGTCTATAAGTTAAGTTTTAAATTGTTTTAAGTATGTATAATAAATAATGTTGGTATTTATTGTTTTATATAGTGTACTAGAGATGAAATAAATATTTCTACTTATTCTTCGTCTAAATGTCAGTCATTCAGTGCTAAAATGTAAACTTTTAGACGTTATAATCTTAATAACCGTTTGAGCTATATTTACAAAGTTGGAACTCTAACTAATTTAAGGGGCTTTATTAATAACTTAACCAAATTTTGTGTCTGTATTCAATAGATTTTGTGTTATTAAGGGGTCAAAAATGGCTCTAAGTCATGTAATCGGTGTAGGTAAAATTTCAGCTGCAGCTTCAAGCTTAAAACTTACCTGTAGGCCCCGTAGCTAGACATGCGACCGTGTCTAACACGTCCCTCTTTTCCGTGGCCTCAGCACAGTAAGAGGACTCTGGGATCACCTGAGGAACGCTATCTAATAATCTTAATTTTTATACAAATAAAAATAGTTGGAATCCAGTAGCTATAGCCCCTTGAGATAAGAAGGACTGTTAAGACTGAATAGCATACAGTATAAAGCAGAAAGAATATGAATATTCCGACTATACATGACGGCACTTGAGTTTTGTTCGCAACTCAGTGTCAATATGGTCATATTTTCGAGGTTTGAAAATGAACCTTATACAAATATTGCTTTTATTTAATATCTTAACCATTATGCCCACATCATTTTTGGGGCGTCCTCTTAACTATATAATTTCCAATCACCGGTTTTTACGTAGTTTCCTACTTGGATGGATATTGTAGATTACTCAATATAAAGAGGGTTGTGAATATAATAGAGTTGAGCTTTTCTAACTAATTTCTAATTCTAATTTCTAATTTAAGGATAAATAGTGGTTTCGGGGGAAAGTTCGAGAAGGTGCTAAAGGAAAACATGGTCCTGTTTTTATGTACTTAAAAATTTAGTTGTTGATGAAACAGCGTCCGTTGCGGCTGCGGCTTATGTGGTTGTAGACGGTGTCGTTGTAGATGCTCGCACCTCGCCGTGTTCACTCTGTCACCAACCGTGTGAGTGATTCAATGTTCGTGCATACCACTCTTGCCGACTTGTCAAAATGACCGTTGTATGAAAATAGTTCGATTCCATATTCAAAGTTTAGAGAAGTTCAGTTAAAAAATACATAATACAAAATGGCGTTAATCAATATCCAGTGTTTTGGTAAGTTATAATTTTTTTATACATTTTTAAAGACAAAAATATAATTTTTACTTCAAGCCTAATGGTATTTTTACCTAAACCAGCATTGTACCTACTGCAAAAAATTATAATCACCGTCATGATTATAAAATATTGTTTTAATATTACAATAAAAAAGTAGCTATGTATCTAAATAATGTACAGAATGTGTCAGCTACCTATTTATTCTTTTATAGGAGGATTTTGTAGCAGTAAGTATTAGTTGCATACATGCCTACGTGATGTTTTACCAAAATTGTCACTAACTTCATAATTTCATTGCTTCAACAATTACTTACTGTACTATAAATAATATTTAATGAAAATATCTATCAACCGACGACGTGACTGTCATGAATTAGGCTAGTTAGCACGTTGAAGTCTAATAGAATGATCATACGATATGTGAAAATTCTGAACATGAACGTAGGTATTACATAAATTTAAGATAATAATACGTATTTTAAAATAAGTTATTCTTATCTTCTCTTCGATTTACACGCAATCTACATAAATATTATTTAATATTAAGTATACCTCAATTCCTGCAAATTTAGATTTAGTTACCCCAACCAAAAGTTCTTATAAGTATAAATCCTATTTCTATTAAATGCTCCGTCCCGATCTTTAATATTTTTATCGGCAATTATTTACTTTTCTTAATTTAATTTACTTTTCAATACTGCTGTTAAACAATAACTAGGTATCAGTTGATATAACTTCAACAAGCTGTCAAAGGTTCCGAAGTCGACACCTTCCCAACGACCGGATCCTTATCTCCGATCGAACGCTACTTTACAACCGTTTCTCTATTACTCGTATGCCCTCCGCTAGTCATGCGAAATGCGGAACACTGCCCTTCCCGTGCCGGAATACTCACCACACACGCCACCGTTCAACAGCCATTTGACCAATGAATATGCCTATGAACGATGCCCAGGGTTACATGGTACATAAGGAATGCACCATCGCACTAGTCTCCTTCTAATCGAACTATCCTTATTTAACTTATTTATACCCACTTGCGCGGAGAATTCTTCAAAAGGTCATATTCATTAGTCATAATTTGGCAGCATTGACTTCACATAAGAAAATATGCATACGAGTAATGCGACTACACTAATATCCGATCTCTATACATATTTTAATTTTAAGCAGATGACATGGTGTAACCTGAAATACTTAAATTTATGTTAAGTATATGCACTTCTGCAAGTAAAAAACACCTATGCATTATGAAATTACAAATTGTATTACGAAATGTTTAAGATATACCAATTGAATGGTATTATTCTGAATGCATCCAGCAATGTCGTTACACGACTGATGTTTTAGAAACTTGACTGTTTTTACACGGACGCTTAACCGTCAACAGTCTGACTCAGTGGACGGGCTCCGAAGTCGTGTTATCAAATACTGGTCTTTGTTGATTCTCAGACTGCTAACGATAAAAAGAATTTTCATCAGGCGTGTACAAGAACGTGATTTTATAAGGTTTTTATCTCGGTTCTACCGATACTGATTATAGCGGCAGTAAGTACTTAATAGTTTCGCTGCATTTTATGACGCTTATAAAATGCCTATGCAAGTAAATTGTTTACTTATGTAGCAGCGAGAACTTGTTTTTGAATTTGACCCTAGTCATGCATGACCTAGGCAAAGGTACAGAGAGCAGAGCAGCTAACAGTCAATAAGAGGTTTTACATTTAATTAAGAAGCCACGGTGCGGTATGCGTCACAGAAGGTACCAATGAAGAGTCAATATCAACCTTTTTACTCCACCATAAGATCACGTCCGATATACCAAATTATTTTACTGTCATCGGTCCTTGATAAGCGTGTACAGTTAATTAAATCTGAAGTCTCAAAGTAGGTGAAATTAACGTTCAAAGATTCCGGTTAAACCGTGTCATAATTTTTTTTATCTTATAACTGTACAATAGCAATTAAATTTGTTCTACCAGACGTTACCTTTGAGGGACTACCTTTTACCTACAGAATTCAAGCATTTAATAATTTAATAAAGCTTGATTTAAATACAAAAATTTCGTAATTTCAGTTTGTTTCCAATTCTCTTCCTTTTATACAGCCCGTACGTTGCTGTTTTAATGTTTACCATTTACCTTCCGACTCTATTTATCATAGTAATAATATCTGTTACTTACGGGATTTTTGTTGTTGATACAATGCCTACCTAAAGGAAAATGAAGGAAATGAAATTTACACACAGTGTAAATAATGAAATAATACCGTATTTGTATAGCTGTTCTGTTTATTGTTTATAAAAAATGTGCGTTGCTAGTGTAAACACTATTAAGTACCTACTGTTATAAATAAGTAACTTTTCCTCGCGTCTTCGTCTCAACAAGTAAGAGTAAGGTAATAAGTTTATATTCCGCTGCCCCTGCTTCTAACGTGAAGGTACAGTTAAAATTAAACGGAATAAAAAGTACTGCCATTTATTTTACGTTAGTGGGTCAAAATTCGACCGTTAGATATTTATTAAATTTGTGTTACATATTGAGATTTAATTACACTTATATTATAAAGCATGATGGTCTATTACAAAAAGTTTAAATTGTATTTAAGTTTAATAAAACGAACACTGTATCTACCATAATATATTATCTTCAGCTTAAATCAATAAACCTGGAAGAATGAAATAATCCCCGAATGATGTAAAATGAAAGGTTAAAGATTGTTGGATCATAAAAAAAAATCTCAGCTACCTACTTACTTTGAATCTAAAACCTTTAGGTACTACCCGTCTTAACTAAGCCAACTGCTTCTTTTTAGAAATCGGTTAAAAAGGAGAATAACATAACTTTGCTTCCATGTATGTTACAACCATTGTTAGATCAAGTATTGGTAATAGTGGAAGGTCATGATCATGATATCATGAATGACTACTGGACATAATAGAATAAAAGATGTGTTGTGCCGTGCCCAATCGAGGCCGTTTCACACAACGCCATGACATTAACCTCGCATGATTGCGGATGTCACCGTTTTCACAAAATCGCTTATGATTCTCGTCCTTTTTTTATGTAACCAACTAAAGCACTTACGTACCTGACTACCTAACAAATATAATTTTAATTATTGTCCAAAAAACAATTGACCGGTGACACTACGTCTTAATAGTGCAAAAAATTTAGATAAGTATTATTAATGATCTTATGCTCTGGTATGTTCTAACCCAACTAAACTTGTATTGGTTAATAACGGTAAATAAAAGTTCTTTTCATGTCTTTTTGCTGGATATTATATAGAATTAGATCAACATTATCCACGGTGGTCTATCACCGCTTTGAGTCTCAGAGCTGTCTCATGCTGGGGCCGTACTGGTCTTTTCGAACTGAAAATTCTTCTGGTTGAAAATACCAATCCTTCGAGTTCAAGAGGAGAGGCCAACCTTATTTCGAGCGCGAATGAAGCACCGCTAAGTCAAAAGAGGATAATATGCAGAATCCAGCGTCCAGTTCGTTTGCCCCCTCCACTTATTTATAACACGTTTAAAGTATTATACTGTCAGTTTTCACTTTACGGTATTCCCAAGCAGTTTAAGGACGAAAGTGAAATTTGGAATATACATAACAGTAAATATCAAAGTTGCGAATCTGTCCAGTTCATTCCAATATTATTATTTCGCCAGTTTATAATAAATCTATGATTATTTCATTGTAGATACTTTTTCAAAAAGATCCCACCTAATATAATAGACACGTACCTACAATTAAAATTGAAAAACCAAAACAAACACATATCGACGATCATAGAACCTTCTCCTTTTTGAGGTGGGCAAAATATTAAAACAACCATTCGTTTAGTGTAAAATGTTATAAATTGTTTATAACATCAGAATGCTGTGTAATATGGGTATACACTATACAGTAGGTACGTGACTATTATCATGAACTATTAGGTGCGGTTGGGCGATTGACATAATGTCGAGTTGTAATATGATTTCTTGAGACATTGGGTACTTTGCGGTGGACGTTACGTGTACCTACTTATTGTTTTACACTGTGTTAACTGACATAATTCATTCGTTTGACAACAGATTAAATCTTCTTGATCAAATCTACTTATTCTAAATTACTTCCCTGTGGACCCTGCGATTAAATAAACGTTGGCGATATACAACTTAAATAGTTTAGATTAGATTGGTGATTTTGCTTTATACCCCTCTTAACACCAAGTGGCCTACCTCGCTAATACTGACTAACTTAATTTTTTTGCAGTTAGGTAGCTCGGACAGTAAATATTAATTAGTTAATTACTTTCTCAACAAATTTTTAATTAACTACTTAATTTTAAGATATGCATAATTATAGTAACATAATAATAAATAAATACACAAATACACAGTTTGATTTAAAATTTCCATCATGCTTAGAAAATTGACCTTATATTTCTGTGAATCATGGGCGTAGGAAGGGGAGGATCAGGGAAGGCCGAGCCTATCCCGGGATGGTCTGGTGCCCACCCTAGGATTTGCGGTTACCCATTCAAAAGTTTGATAGAACCATTGTACCTTGGGGGCCAGACTCCACCTCAGGTTTCATAAATTTTTGTACGTTATGTTCTATTGCTATATAATGTATTTAGATAACTTTACTTTTTCTGACTACTATATTTCATTAAATCCTAGCAAATTATGCCAGCCAATGACACGCTAAAGCAGTTCTATAATAATGTGGAATATTCTTCTATCTATGGCTTTTCTCGTCATTTTATTGCAAAATTGTCGTTTTCCGTCGTCTGTCAACTTAATTGTCTATTTGGTTTGCGGTTATAATTTATTATCTTTTCATTTATCATTGTAATGCTTGGATAAAATACGATATCTGCATAGTCTTTTAATGTATTTTAAAATGTGTTTGGCAAATAGGTAATGATGAGATTTATATCAAGCAAACATCAAAACAAATGCAAGTATTTATCATGGTATTACCTCATCTACAGAAAATTAAAAGCAGTTAATGAGCGTCTGTACATACTCATAGTCACACACTAATATTCCCACTGTCGTAGGCGCCACGGACACATACAAAGACAAATGCAGAAACACACATCTATATTCATCATATTTTAAACTTTTGCCCTGCTTAGTATCAAAATAATAGGTGACTAAAGCTCAAAGGATATATCGAGTAAAAAGACTTCAACGCAAGAGCATCCATAATATAATTTAAATATATTTTATGGTTGATCCTATGGCTTATCTGAATCCTAATTTTAACGTCATTATTATTTTATTAATTATTATATTTTATATATTGCTTATTCCAGATGTAGTCCCAGTGAGATTCAACCTTTGGATGATGCTGTTCACGAGCTGCTGGGTGGTATACATGCTTCGAGTCAACATGAGCCTCAATCTGATTGCTATGGTGCCTCACGATTCCAAGAATATCACGTAACGACGCTCATATACCTACGTTTATTTATTTATTTAATTAAGCTTTTTGTTAGTACCTCAATACATGTAACCTTATGTACCTGCATAAGGCGAACTTATGTCTGATGGCATTTTCGGCCCTACCTAAAATTAAAAAATAATATCTTCTTATTTACCGACCTTATAAAAAATGTATTAAATCGACTTCAAAAATAAATTAACTTGCTTGGTAGCCCTAATAGATTTTATCATGTGTGTCTTGCAGTATGCACAATGCACAGTACAATTAAATAGTATAATTATTATTGAATTGATAAAATGTTTTTATCTTTAAAAAAAATTCATTTGACAGAGCGACATCACAGTGCGATTCAAAAGACGAAGTGAAGAATGTAACTTTCCACAATACAGACATAAGTGACGTACGAGAAGCACCAAGACAGGTAAACAGCTAAAATACGAGTACTTAATACATTTTTTTAAATATTTTTTGTCATCTTTTGTCGAATGACCTACTCGTACATTTACGAGTATTTAAATTCTCAAAATCAGAATTTCCCTTTGCACAAATGAAATACTCGTAAGTATTTCAAAGGTTAATAGAACCAACTCAAGCGCGATGATCTCTACGGCAGTTACTCCATATTCATCTAGCTTTTACTGATCCACGACACACCTCGTAGAGATAAAATTTGTGGGTCCTTATGGGTTTCCAGTTTTGCTAAAACCGGTAAAGCTATTATAACTTTAATAAATCAGAGTTGTGTACAATGTTGGATTCCAACCGAACTATCACTGGGCAAAAACCAGATAAATTTGAATACTACTTTTTTGCATAGTAGTTTATACCGCCGATGTTATTAATCCATCCGTCATACTAAAGTATCCCGATTATTATTACACATATAAATATATGATATGTTAAAAGTTTTACTGTTAGCGTTTTTACTGAATTAACAAGGGTTTAATACTAAGTAAAGTTTATTCTATTGTTAGTCTTATGAATACCTACCTACGCTAACAATAAATATTATTTATTGTTGTTGTTATGGGGGCCCTCACGATCTGCATTATGTTCTAATGTTTGAAATGAATAAATATTTTTATTTTAGATTTTTTTAGTGAAAGGATTTGGTTTCCAGGTACAAGGCGGTGCGTCCTTCGATTGGTCGCCGGAACAACAGGCGACCATTCTAGGCGCGTACTTCTGGTGCTACCCCATAACTTCCCTGGTGGGAGGCATGGCGGCCGAGCGCTGGGGCCCTCGCTATGTGGTGCTGTCCTCGTCCATCGCCAGCGCTGTGCTCACCGCCCTCAGCCCGGCCGCAGCCAGGCTGGGCCACGTGGCTCTTATCGTTGTGCGGTTCTTTTTAGGATTTGCGGGGGTATGTTGAAAATTAAATTTTCTTTGTCATAATGTACAGATGATGAGAGCTGATGTAGTGGTTATTGTAACCC
>DWAV01001227.1:0-14302 GCA_018231305.1 Noctuana lactifera
GACGCATGGTGGAAAGTAGGGCAACTAGATAACTAATCAGCAATAAAAAAACGGCCACACTAAATGAGTGTTAATTTGAGTACGCTTTTAATGCACGCACCATAATACCTCGGTGTTCGTTCAAAATTGCAAAAAAAATAACACAGAACGCGTAATAAGGATGCAAAAAAAAAGGATTTCTAATTTTAAAATGGCCTACTAGGCTGTATTTACAACATTAGTAATGACTTGAGCATTGTGTTATATGATATTCAGGAGTGATGAGCGGGTTCCTGAGCGGGTTGGTGGGCATGAACGTGGGCGGGCTGGTGCTGCCGCTCTCGCACCAGCCGCAGCCGCACCAGCCGCAGTCGCACCAGCCGCAGCCGCACCACCACACGCTAGTGAGTAGTCTATAGTATAGCCAGTATTGTCATATCATTTGCAGATAAGTTAGAAAGTGTTATGATTTCGTCTCAAAGGTATGGATAGGGACAGACTCATCGGCGTCGAATCTGCAAGGTGCTTAAAAAAAGATCAAAGATCTTCTCTTCCCATAGTAAATATATAGATACATATTTATATAATATACGTATATAAATGTATAGATACGTTTGTAAGCACCTACCGCTGCCTCTCACTAGCGCTAGACTGACTGGTAGCGAATGCCATTTTGACAATAATCTGTATCCCTTTTTAAGGTTCTACAATAAAGTTTAAATAAACAAGACACTGATTAACACTTTATGTGTGCAGCAACAACGGGCAGGCGAAGTGTCGCAAGGCGATGACGCGATGGAGCTAGACACGGAGGAAACTCACGCTGAAGAACAGAAAGCTACAGACGTTACTGAGACCTCAGCTGCATCGCTGCTCTTGTCTGAACAGGTGAGACTGTTGTCCTGTTTTTGAAGCATTGCTTGCTATAATATCAAACAATTGTGAGGTTGCAGCATTGTAAACGATGTTTTACTGAGGAAATTTTTACCACCAACGGTCCTCGCAGCAAATGAAACGCCATAAAAATGAATATACCTACTTAAGGCGTTTTACAAACTGAGTATATAAAATTTTAAAGAAAGCTTGTAATGAAATAGAAACATTTCAATTTCTAAAAAATTATTTATAATGTACTCAGTATGGGTGCATAAAGTTGTTAAGGGAACATTTAAGTTGCGATATCGACTTGACAACATATTATAGAATCTAACATTACAATATCACCCGCAGCTCGCAGCGCTCCTGTCGAAGCCCCCTCCAGCATTCAACGCGTCGGAGCCCCCGCCGGGATTCACCAAGATCCCGGAGCCGCTCTGCGACACCACGCAACCTCCGCCCGACGCCATCAAACGGGACGACGAGCGGCGAGACCGGGACCGGGACCGGGACAAGGAGCGGCGAGACAGAGATCGCGACCGGGATAGAAGAGATCGGAGGGATAACAGGGACGCCAGAGACAACAGAGATAGCAGGGACCGGAGGGAGAGGGGTGACCGCGACAGAGGACGTGACAGAGAAAACAGGGACCGGTGAGTAATGCCTTTTTTATTTACGTGTCTGTTACATTAATGCTCTACTGCCATGAAGAATGTAGATAGAGGAATTAAGTAGAGAGTTAGGATATTATTTTGAAACGGAGAAAAGTGTTGTAGCTAAATGCGAAATTTCATGTTACTGGAAAATGGCATTCATACTCCTTTATTAATTGTAAAATAATGTTGAATAGTGTCAGTAACCAAATTGATGGTGGCAAAAAATGGACTTGTTAGGGAGCAGGACGATCGTCGCGAACGTGGGCGGGAGCGGCGCGAGCGAGATAGCGATAGAGTGTTGGAGGTGGCGCGGCTGCTGCGAGAAATCAGGTTCGTCGTACTCGCGCACACGCACTGCGCACGCGCACTCGGTCGGCTTCGGCTTCGGCTGACGTCGCGTTCGGATCGCGACCACGCGAACTTCGGTTTATCTCCGCTCTATGTTAATAAATAACATTGTTGGTATTTTATTGAAATGTATTTACAAGCACTTAATTAAAGTCAAATATTTAAGCGGTAGATCGACTGTAGGCGCCTTTTGGGCTGTGATCGGGAAATAAAAGCGGTGGCTCAAACTCTCGGTACTGCAATAACATAAGTGTTATTAAAAAAAATAAAGGAATGCAAACAATAATAAATAATAAGAAAATAATGTATGTATTTTAAGCATATTATTATATAATATTAAATACTAGACGCAACTTTTAACATAAATGTATATTATTATGCAAATGTTAAAATTAATCGATTCTGAGCACCGTTAAGATCATTCTTATGTATAAATTAACTAAACATCATTTTTAATAAACGACCTAAGCCGATCGATGCGTATGAAATGAATACTTAAAATCAGTATACAAATAAATATGATGCGTTTTAATTATTTGTTCGTATAAATTTAGTTCTTTAATTTGCAGGTACTTTTTTTATTGTTTCGCGTAATAATATGACAGTGCTTTTTTTGTATTTTTTATTTGGCGCTAAATGTTGCTTAACGATTCTTGAATTGATTTTGTAGAGGCTTGAACATTTCGTCCTGCGTTCTAACTAAGCCATAACAATGGGTATCCATATTCTGGAAAATGAGGAAGGCAATGAGATTTTACACTGCTTTTTCTAAATACTGTTTGCGGTCATAGTAAAATAAGGGGCACTCAATGTCTCAGAAGAGACTTAACTTAGCAATTATTTAAATTATTACTCATACTTACTATGTACTACATACTATGTTATGTACTTACTGTATCATCATTTGAAAACAGAAAAGAGGTTGTAAGACCTGACTAAAAATTATGTGGCAAGCGATTTTTTTTGCAAAAAGTCAGGTGTTTTGAGGACCCGTGTGGTGTAGTGGTTACCACGCCAGTCCACCAATCCGAAAAGTCCCGGGCTCGATCCCCGGCGGGGCAGAAATTTAAGTGATGAATTTAGATTTCTGTTCTCGGTCTGGGTGTTTGTGTATTTGTGTTTGCATGTGTCCATGGCACCCGCGACACAGGGAATCCTATTGTGGGTCTGTGAGTTTTAAGCGTTTTAAGCATTTGTAAGAGGACACCCTAGACTAGTTATTCATATTATAATTAAAAAAATATTATACAGGTATAATTTCTGTTTGCATCTTTATACTGTATTAAGTATTTAAGTGTCCTAACTTTTCGACAAATATACCAAGTTTATTTTATTTATTTAATTTGCATTGTAAATCAGTTAGCAAGCTGTAGTAGCATGCTGTGTTGTAAAATAAAAATTGTGGTCTTTTTTTAATTGTCGTTTACAAAACATGAAACACGCTTCGTAGCTTAATTTCATTTCTTATATATTTATTTGTACGTGTTATTTTCAACTCGCAATATAACAGGAATGCGTCTAAAATCAACAGAGACAGGAGTCGCGAGAAGTCACCGCGCTTGAGCACACACAACGAGCAGAGTAGCGAGAAGAGCCTGCAAGCGCGACTATGGGAGATGGCCAACGGCAAGCCTTCGGAGAAACTCGACCTCGGCAGCGACATGAGCGGCGGCCAGGGGACTGAGGAGGCGCACCGCGAGAGGAACGACCGCTTGGACAGGATGGAGCGGCCCCCCTTGATAGACAGGCTGCCCATGCCGCCTAACATCGACAACGGTGGGTTTAATCACAGAAATAAATAGATGAGCTATAAAATAATAAAACTGTTCAAGAAACTACTACTACTATTTGTGCTGTAGAAATAATCTAACGAGAGTGAGCTCAAATCCCATGCTTTATCACTTAAATGTTGATTAATTTCTGTTTTTGTTAGGCGCATTGACCTCTTAATGTCATTATATTGTTCATTCTAACATACATACATTCCAATCATTCAAATGAATGACTTGTCTATTGGAGCTTAAAATTTTGCGCAAGTCTGTATAACAAAACACTATGATTAAGTAGAGTTATCTATTACCTCAGGTATAAACGCGCGCTTGAATGAGGGCGAGGGCGAGGCGTGGTGTCCTCACGGCGCTCCGCCCCACGCCGCTCCGCCCCACGCCGCTCCGCCGCACGCCGGCCCGCCCAACTTCCGACCGGGTGAGTTTGTACGCATCTATTTCTTTATAGCCAGTAGCCACAATCCTCAAAGATCTACACGATTACTATACATTGCTTCTTAATAAATTAATGTTAGGATCGATAGTTCATTTTGGATTGAACAGGATTAGAAGAAGAAAAGTGTATATTTTAATATTAGGCTAGTTGGAGTTACGAATAAAATATTATGCAAGCTAAGATAAAACAGCACTATAATGATACTACTAGAAACGTAGGTAGAAAATATTTGACAAATATTAATATTTTTAGTAGATTTAACAAGAAAGTTTAACTAGGACTTTAAGATTTTGTTTCTTTTTGGAAGTCATGAACATTCAGTTCGTAACCTTGGTGATTTTGAAAAAGTATCTACAGGACTTCACTTGAGGTAATCTGTATGCTCGATTCTTGTTTATTATAAGGTTATGGTTTATTTTAGGATGACCAACATATAGATTAAACAAAAATTAAATGTTGATCTGTTGTTTTTGACGAAAACAACGTTTAGGATTTTTTAAGTTGTAATCTGACAATACTTGACTAATTTATAGTTTAGATATGGGCTTCATGTGTTCAGTGAATGTGATTATTTGATATTATGTGTAGCAAATATGAATATTTTTTGTTCAAATTAGATAAATTGATATAGATTTGTTTACATGACGACCACCATTTGCATTTTAACATCATTCTTTATTATTTAATGTCCACTCCAAATGTCCGCGTTGGGATGCTCTAGCTAGCGTATTGCTAAAATGAATTAATTGTTAAACCATTCTTGTCATAGACTTGACATAGATTGTATACATTCTTATTATATTTGAACGTAAACCGAATGAGTATAGTGTGAATGAAAATGATTGTGATTGTTAAATTGTAGCTGTAGAAATCACCAAATGTTAATTCAAATCAATTTTATTATTGAAAAAATTAAAAGTAGGCTATTTCGTTTCTTCTGTTTTCATGTGTGTGTTGTTTAAGTAGTTAGTAATGGAAAATGATGACATTAAAGATACGAGATATTTCCATTTGCAGAAATGAGAATGAGAGGGCCGCCCGCTAGGCCACCAATGAGAGGTACGGTCTAAACATTTTAGGCTCGGTGTGTAACTCGACCACCGTCTCTTTATCTAAAAGTTTTATGTAACCTATTACAGGATGGATGGAAACACAGGGACCGGCAGGGCCTGCTCCCTTCGGGCCTCGGTTCAACGGCATGGGCCCGCCTTTCAGCCGCCCGCCCTTCGAGCGACCTCCGTTCGAGGGTGGGCCTCCGTTCGAGCGGCCGCCCTTCAATAGATTGCCATTTGATGGACCACGACCTCCGTTCGACGGCCCACGACCGCCCTTCGACGGTCCCAGGCCTTCCTTTGACGGTCCCAGGCCTCCGTTCGACGGACCGCGGCCCCACTTCGACGGTCCTAGATTTGATGGCCCCCGTCCTCCATTCGATAGCCCCAGACCTCCATTTGATGGACCCCGGCCTCCCTTCGACGGTCCTCGGCCCCCATTCGACGGTCCCCGGCCCCCGTTCGATGGACCGAGACCGCACTTTGATGGTATCAGGCAGTTCGACAGATATGAAGGAGACAGACCGTTCGACGGCCCGCGCTTCGACGGACCGGCGGAGTTCTTTGATAGAGGGAACAGGAGATTCGACGATAGAGAACCTTTCAACGAAAGAGGCTGGAACGGCGATAGGGATAGAGAGCGTGACTGGGATAGGAGAAATGATTGGGATGACAGGAGGCGGGACCGCCGGGGCAGAGAACACGAGGAAAGAGGACGCAATGATAGAAACGACCGTAATGACAGGAGAAGAACATATGACGATCGCTCCAGACAACCCAGGGACTCGAGAGACGCTAGGGAAGGAAGGGATACAAGAGAACGCGACGCGAAAGATCCCAGAGACGCGAGGGACTCGAAGGAACCGAAGGAATCAAGGGAACAGATGAGGGAATCAAAGGAACAGACAAAGGAATCAAAAGAACAGACAAGGGAATCAAAGGAACAGAAAGACACGAGAGAAGTGCAGGAACCGAAAGAGATTAAAGATACGAGAGAACCTAGAGAAGGTAGGGAGGAACGTCCTAGAAGAGATAAGGATCGCAAATCTAGGTGGGGAGCCGCTGATGATACGATCGTTATGCCTGAAGAGCAAATTCAACCTCAACAAGAGGGCTTTGAATGTGTACAAGAACAACAAGCCGAGACACCAGATTTTAATATAGACGAACTAAGCATTCCTTTACCTGATTCGGTTGAAGCCAATGAATTTGAAGAACAAGCTTCACAAAGCGTTGATGATGAGAGTGAAAGTCATTCGGTTGCGAAAGAATACGAGGAACAATATAACCAAGAATCTAGCAATGAACAAAGCACTAACGAACAAAGCTTGGACGATACGTCCAGTCAACCGGAAGCGGCATACAGTGGTGAGAACGAGCCAATGCCAACAACTTACCACGAGGCGTCGAACCTTTACGATGAGAGTGACAGCATCGATACTAGCTTCTCAATCGCACCACCAGAAAGCAAAATAGAGCTACCCGCTGAACCTCAGCCTGACCTAAATGTGGAGCCTAGCAAATCAGACGACATATTCCGCCAGGGTACTGAACAGGAATCTGTTGAGGATGAGACTTCAAGCACTACCGAAGAGCAGCCGACCGCCGATATCGAGCAGTCCCCCTGACATCGGCGATTGTGGAAATATGGATATTTCCATTGGACATGATTCGGGTGACCGCGAGGCCGCGCGCTCCGACGTACAATCCTCATTTTGTAAAATATTTTTGTATACATAGTTTCCTCCGGCGTCGGACCGCGCGGCCTCCGGCGCGACGTCAATAACGCCAAAGATTTTTTTATACAAGACTTAAAACAATATTGAAATATACGAGTGCCTTACTGGTTACCGAAACTGGTGTTTTGTTTGTCGTCCACTCTCGGCGGGAGGAAGAGGAACTCGCCTGGGCGCTCAAGTCGAGTGACCCGGGCAAGGTACGGTTGCTATCTGATACTCATACACGCGCGTCTAGGACGAGGTGCATTACAGTTTACAGTTATACTTGTGTCCATTTTACCTTCAAAAACTCCTGATTAGTGTTTGCTAATTTTTTTTACATATTTTAAAATTAAAAAAAAACAGATTTTTGGCTATGGATTAACGACACAAAACGTCTGTTGCAATACTCATAATAGATAAAAAAAAATGCACTTTTATCCTCGACGGGCGTATATTATTTGTTATTATAATTTCTACATTATATCGCAATGGGACAACAGTTAAATAGAACAAATTATCTTATTATTACGAATTTGATGTGCAAGTAAATTTAATTAATATCAGAACAAAGAAACCCATAACGATATAATTTATTATGATATCACTAGCAATGTGTGCAAACGCCTCGCCGACGCTCGAGTTACCCGAATCTACCTGGAAATATCCAACTTGACCGAGAAGAAAACACTACAATGACGATTCAAAGGAATATAGCTCTTATAATTACATTTACAAGGCTTATTCTTATTTCTCCGGAAACTTCTTTTTAATTATAATTGTTTTAATTGAGTCATATGTGGTGGTTAGATTTAACGATTCCCAATGTGTACTTTTAATTATAAACCTAGTTGTTTAATTTTTAATATTGGATCAATTCATAAAAATTGATTGTTATTGCTTTTCTCTTTGTTTAAAATTATTGGTGAAGGTAGGCTAGGGCTGATTATGTTAGCATTTAGGTAACTAACAAGGTTTTTTTGTAGTTATAGCAACTTAAATATAATCGAAATATTTACTTCTAGAGTATAATAGTATATTCAAGCGTTTAAAATGAGGAATCATATTATATTGTCTATATTGTAAAATATTCTAATTAATGTTTTGCGACGGAGGGCTTTCGTGATACAATTAATTTTTTGAGGATAATTAGATTTGGTAGCCCAATGTAGATAAATGCATGCTTAAATTAAATGTTTGTCATATTTGTGCTTCAATAAAACATTAAAAAGGCATCGCGTTTATGATTTGTCTGTTCCAAGAAGACTAGGAGAAAAGGATTTACTTATGGCTTTGCACACATTGCTGGTATGTGGTGCTTGTTGTGTGTATTTCAGCTTTTCAGCAGTTTTCAGCTTTTGATGTTATATGGAATGGAAAGCAGGGCAGACTGCTCATTTTCGACATGTTGAATTTTTCCACCCTTGCAACAAATTTTATATTAATGGGATTATTTATTTATGTCAGTATTTTTATTAGATCAAAATATTTATTTTCTAAAGAAAAATTAAATTACAAAATATCTTCAATTAAAATTTTATAAACTATTAGATACTTTGTTGTTAAATTTAACTCGTATTTTGGTTAGGTATTAATTAAGGTTGACATATTATTATTAATAGAATTAATTCACACTTGGTTTTTCTTACCGGTTACCCGGTTAATACAAACAAAGTTATTTAAATACAGAAGTGAAACAAATTATTATTAACAATTTTTCAAAATTGTAAGTAAGATACCAACCAAAATAGATAGCCAAGTTCAAAAATTAAAAGTAGGGAAGAATATAATATTATAAATATTCTAATCGTTACCTGTTTGTTGTATGTTATTTTATAATAAATTCGCTTAAATAGGTATATTCTCAAATACAAATCACATACTATTGTGTACGAGCGCCTCCATATTCTGTGCCTTTGTTTTGACAAAGTTTATTATCATTTTAACTTAACTATCACTTAAAAAGATTTTAATTTCTTTATTATAATAATAATATCATTAGGTTAAGAAATGTAGGTACCTACTTATACGTCTACACTACCCATAAATTTATTATAAACATGCTTTTACCCATTTAATATTGAAGAAAGCTGTTGCTAGTATGTATTTGAAGTACCTAGAATCTCATGATCATAAATTTATTATAAACATGCTTTTACCCATTTAATATTGAAGAAAGCTGTTGCTAGTATGTAGGTATTTGAAGTACCTAGAATCTCATGATCATAAATTTATTAACTCTACATTATTCTCCTAGAAGTGAGCTTTCACCGGTAAGCAAGCAATTTATGGTGCTATTATCTCTCTTCAATATACCCATATAGTCAGTATGACTCTATGCTACTCTATTCTATTCTACTACATTATATTTTTTTGTTTCCGAATAAGCCTAGCTTTGATAAATGTAATAAAACAATTTACACTGTTAGGACCAAAATTAACCGTTATGAACAAACTTATCTAAGGTTATGAAGACGACCCAAATGGTGTAGTTAAGTGGTTACCATGGTGGTCCGCCAAAGATCCTGGGTTCGATTCCCGAGGGGGAGAAAAATTTAAATGAATTTAGATTTCTGTTACCGTACAGGGTTCTTCTAATTGACAACTCACTGGAGCTTATGGAAGCACCTTGTAATGATCTGAAAATAGTGTATGATTTCCGAAAAATACACGCAAATTAAGCTGTTTGTAGGGAGGTACTTATAAAAATCTAAATTATGCAAGATGAGGCTGTGGTAAGAATGTTTGGAGAGTTGTGTAACATACAGATGGTAGAGGTGAGAAGGCATGGAGAGGAGAAAAAAATCATTGGCTGTTTGTTAATTATGGATTGCATGAAAAGAAGCTTGTTTTCAAATAATTTTATTTCACTCTTCTATTCGAAACGACATAAATAAATGTGGATAAATATTCTGTGCTTGGTTTTGTAAAGTTTCTGTTTCTGCCGTGCTGTCATTTAACTCATTTATTAGACAGGCAGAGTGACACATGTCATGTCACTTTTTTATTTGTTGACCGAAAAAATCATTGTCATTTATTAGTAATTTTCGGTGTAAAATTTTGCAATAATTATGGAGAGTGTTCAAGTTATTACACAGGATTTTGTGAATGTACATATTACCAAATCAGATAACGAAGATGCACCTCCTGTAGAAAGGAGATTCAAGAAGAACATCAGTGTTTCGGAGTTTAAGGTTGGTTACCTATCTTTGTTATGATTCATAAATTTCTTCTTCGTTTTACTAACGTTTTACTTTAAACTCTTGACATTGCTTTCAGATTTAGAGTTATTTATTTAAATCTATATTCCATTATATTTTCATAGACACTTTTAACACTTTCTTGTCTTGTAAGTAATTGCATTTTTTTCATGACTAACTGTGTGTTTTTAACTACAGACGAAGTTAGAACTGGTCACAGGTGGCTCAGCGGCCACGATGAAGTTGAAATTGTATGACTCAAAGAATAAGTTGGTGTGTGACATAGATAAAGATGAGGTGCTACTCGGCTCCTATCCCATTGAAGATGGTATGAGGATACATGTAGTTGACAAATTCACACTTGTCCAAGACTTTGTGTCCGGTGACAGTGCTGAGAGGTGAGTATTTAATTAAGTGAGAGGTAAAGTATTTAATTCATCAAAAGAGGTTTTAATAAAAAATATTTACATTAGGTACCTATTTAAACATTTATTTACACATTTTTTGGTATTTCATTAAAAATGTGGGATAGTCATTTTGTTAGATTCTCTGAATCCTGAAATTCAGAAAACAATTTGTGATGGGTGTGGACATACCAACAAGATATCAACTGGTTCTTTCTAAAAGTTTTAAATTCATTATTATTTTATTAGTTTTGTTAAAAATGCTAATATAATGGTTTCTGAACTCTAAACGCGCACCTCTATCAATTTATTTATTTAGAGTTTTATCCTATTATATATATTTTAGGTTCAAATTATCGGAAGAGGAATATGAGAAGAAAGGAGACACACTGCGCTCTTTCCTACAGCGTAACAAGCTCGGCAAGTACAATGAGGAGGAGATGAATAAGCTCAAAGAACAGCAACAAAAGGAGTTAGAGGAGGAAGCCAGGTGACTTTTATTTTTAAAAGGAAAAATCTGACACAGACCAAAAACTGAGAATAATTCTATGTAATATAATTAATGCCTTATTGTAATATAATTAACACCTTCCCCAGTTGTGGGGAGAGGCCCGTGCCCAGCAGTGGGACATAAAAAGGGTTGAAGGCAATATAATTATTGATAGACTGTTCTGATTGCCAGTACAAAGTTATTTGTGGGGGCTCTTGTTCTAGGAAAACTTGTATACTTGAGATTGATTAATCACTACCTGTGAACAGTTATAACACCACAGGGGTTGCTCCAGTGTTGCTAACCTTTAATGTAAATGTAATAGAAGACTTAAATGCCTTTCGTGAAGAGGTACTATCACAATGATGGGTTTTTAATGGTGCTGCTCGGCTCCTATACCATTGAACATCGCATGACAAATTCACTTGTTGGTAACATCAAATAAATGATGATTGTGTTAACAGTTTAGCGGAGGCGGTGCTGGTGGGCGCTCGGTGTGAAGTGCGTGTGCCGTCGCAACCTCCGCGGCGCGCCACGGTGCGCTACAACGGGCCGCTGGAGGGCGCGCGCGGCCTGTGGATCGGCGTGCAGTACGACGAGCCGCGCGGGAAGAACGACGGATCGTAAGTGTCGCCACACGCCTCACTTACTGATTCTGCATGATATTGTTGTTTGAAAGACTCGCTTGTGAAGAGAACTCTTATGATTGTTATTTCGTTTGAATCAATAAAAAAAAATAGAGCTGTCAAAGAACGAAGTGAAACATTGATTACATTGACAACTTTTTGCATGTTTATGGTTTACATAAAAACTTTGTCTGCAATCACATTAGTACCTATGTATGGGTACTTATTTATATTAGTAGTAAAATATATTTTTTATTTGTTGCAGAGTAAATGGCAAACGTTACTTTACATGTCCCCCGAAATACGGAGGCTTTGTAAAGCCTGTGTATATCACCGTTGGCGATTTCCCTGAGGAGCAGTTTGATTTGGATGACGAGATATAATACAAGAAGACCAAAATAACTTGCACCGCTTTGGACGCTTGTATTTCATAGGGCAATGCATTTTAAATAACATTTTAGTATTGCTTATATCCAATCATGTTGTAAAAAGACTGCTAACTGTATTATTGTAATATATTATTTTATTTAAAAACATTAATTATACTTGCATAATTATTGTTACAATTAATGAAGAAATGGGCAAAATTTTGTATCGTGTGACAAAATAAGAGTGTTTGTAGTGAAACAGGGTGAGGTGGTTTTCTCCTCACCTTTATACCACAGTCAATCGATTCTAAATGTAATTAAGTACTCAAAAAAGCTTATCGTAACAGCAATAATTTAGAGAAATATATTTTTATAATGTAGGAATGTGAAAATTTGAGTTGAATGCAAAGGAAAATTTGGCAATTTATAGATAGCTTTTTTATTATTTATATTTAAATATTACTTTGTACTATAGGTACATAGAGTATGTGTTTTATCATGTTATCATTTTATTTAGTCATCTTCTAAGCCATGCAATTTTGGAATGAAATAATTGTGTAATCTGGTCCGAATGAAACCCACTATTAAAAGGTACCTATAAAAAATCCTATGCAAACTGTTCAGTTAACATTTTTATTGTGCTTTTATGAGCAGACTTGTTTTACTCATCAGTTTTGAACTTCATTTCGTTTTATATTTATAAATCAAAATATTATATCTAAATAAACAGAGGGCATAATATACCTACTTCTTTCTATTATTTTATTTTCGCTTTAATGATATCTAATTGGATGCGTACATTCCACTTGCAGTTTCTACACGAAAATCATGTATGTGTCATATTTAATTTTATGACGATAACAAATATATAATTTTAAAAACTAATATGGGTATGTTTCATTTTAAAATTTTCAAATCTTAGTTTCAAATAGGTACATTTTGAAACATAGAAAGATATGCGTAAAAACGCTTCTTGTTAATAAGAATTAACTACATTGCCAGTTACATAAAATATTTCGTCTGATTAATTTTCCCCAATAGAAAGCTGGATACCGCCAACTCCTAATGAGTTGCTAAAACCGTTTATCATCTGGAGCCTACTAGGTCCTTGCCTTCAACCCTTTTACAATAAAACAAACCAATCAATAAAATACAAACTCTTTATTTGACTAACATTAAAACTAAAACTTCCTTCGCTTGAGAATCTCCGGGCGCCAGTTGATGGGATGAGTGTCCTCGGTAGCGGCGTCGTCCTCGCGGTATATCTTAATGGTCTTGTCAGCTTCAGTGGTCAGAAGGCGAGAGCCTGACTGGTCGAAGGTCATGGCGAAGATACCCGCTTCTGAATCCATAGAGCCTGGTTGGACGGCGGACTGTGGGAGAGACACTGGATAGTCAATAATATTAAAAATGTCATAGGGGTCAATATTTTGTCACGCTATAAATGCCCGACATATCTCAGTCTCCGGCAGCTCTAATTGTATCTTTCTTCTGTGATCGCCTCATGTAAGTTAAATTGAATTCACATCCGTCTATCAGAAATACTATAAAATCTATGAAATAGATGTAGCAGCACGTATCTGTATGATCATACTTTCACTAAATCTTATAAACACAGTATATTATAAAAAATCTTGTCTCACCTGCAACCTCTGGAAGTTGTAGCCAGTCCTCCAGTCCCAGCAGTACATGGTACCGTTGTCCCCTCCACTGACCAACACCCCCTCAGGGTTGACAGCCATGCAGTTCACTATAGCATTGTGCCCGGACAAGTTCTGTATAAACTTCCCTTCCGGACACTTCCACTGTTTGATGTTATCGGGCGACGCGGACGCGAAGGTGTACAGTGTGGGGTGTACCGCTATGGCTCGGACTGATTTCTTGTGGTTGGTCAGCGTGCACATCGACTTGCCGGCCGCTAGGTCCCATAGACGGATAGTCGAGTCATGTGAGCCCGTTATAATCTGTGAAGGAAAGTGTAGGTATGTATTTTGAAAAGTAGAAACAAGGTATTGTTAATTGATAGAATTGCAACTGATATGTAAATTTTGGATGTCACTGGTTCAATGGCACATAAGGTTTATAGAAAAATACTTCAAACATAAGGTTTATAGAAGAATACTTCAAAAATATATTTATGCTTTATAGAAGTAAGCACAGAGTACACTCTTGTAAGTGTGATTTGTGAACTGACTCAAAGAGAACTATTTAGAGTGGGTGAGTTCAGTAGCCCTATCACAAACACTTTACAAATCCGTCGAGTAGTAACAGTTAAACTTTGTATGGGATTTTGAACAGCGCTCCATATCAGGTGTATCGGGAACTAAACATCGTATAGATAAAGTGACATTAGGTACGTAAC
>DWAV01001228.1:0-14295 GCA_018231305.1 Noctuana lactifera
TGTTGTTTTTTCCGTACGATTCTCTTTTATTTTTGTTCAACTTCAAACTCAAAATAAACGGATTGTCAAACCCTACATGTATAAATAAAATTAGACACAAAATTTAGCAAAGATCAAATTAAGAAATTTTATATCAATCTCCATTTAGTATATAAAAGAAACTCGATAACAAAGTTCGATTGATAGGCCTGCGCCCTGAAAGTTTTAATTAAAAAATGTTCCGTATAAGTTAATTCTTGCAGAGTTAGTAAAGGTAGACTTGGATTCGCAAGATCAGTACTAACCGAGGCTGCTGTAATATTGTAAGCTGTGGGTAGCCATCTTGACATTTTAAACCGACAGAACCTATAAAAGCACTCTCAGTCCATTGGAACCGTCATTTTGCATTCGTTCGTCGTAGGGTTCTCAGTCGTTCTACGAGTACGTCGTTACTAAAATATAATCACATTATATTAACCTAGTGGTTGAATTTTGACCGACCTTTCCCTTCAATCCTAATTCAAACCTCGCTCGCTTTTCTATTTTTTCAACATTATGTTCATTTTATATAACGATTGCTACTTCTTAATCGGTGAAAGAAAACATCGTGATAGTCCTCCATAACGTTCTTGGAAAGCATGTAATTTCCACTTCCGATTGGTCAAATTGGTAGACAATTACCTTATCACTTCTCATATCTGCTTTGCAACCTGTGACTGCGTTTTGTTCCTTGTTCTCGTAGTCGAAGTCCTTGAAGCTACTCTTTACTAATACTAAGATATCTCAGCTGGTGCGATTAGTTTAAACAAGTAAGTGACTAAGATAGTGAAAGTTTTTCTTAATCTCATCTAGCAGTAGCAGTCTCCATTCGTTAACCCTTAAAAATAGAAGACACTTTCAACAACTAACAACTTTGAATAAAGGTTAAGTATAAATATAAAATGTTAGTGCAAATTAATATAAATTGACTTACCGATTTATTGAAAATAATGAAAGTATAGAGAGGAAAGAAAGAGAAAAGCTGATTGCATAAATCTTGGTGTTGACGAACTAATAAAACCACTGAGGCCACTCTGCTGTCGCAACAAATTGGATTGACTTTGTGCGATAGAAAAATCCAATCCCTAAGGTGCATTTTATGCGACGCCGACGACAGAAGACAAGAGAACGTTTCTCACTATTACAAGAATTGCTCTAGCTACATACATTCAACTGGTTTACGAGATATCAAACGTTTTATTGTGTGACTAAACGTATCTTTGCTTCGGATATTTTTTATTTATACTGTTGTTTTATCCAATTCATAAAAATGTAAACATGATTTTGGAACATGAAGAAAATACAATAACAATATTCGTAAATATCAATTAGAACCTTGGCTTAGAATTAATTAAAATAATCTTATAAAAATTAATAATGATGTAATCAAAATCTAAACGCGTTGTTAACATTAATATTTGACGTTAATATTTTTAAACGTGTTGTTAACATTAATTAAATATTTGACGTTAATATTTTTATTTCTTAACGAAGAAATTAAAAACTAGAAATTATAGAAAAAAAAGAGTTACTAATTTTTTCAACAGAACGCCTATTGTCGCTTCGGTTTGACTTTGTGTCATGTATGATCTCTTCAAATAATATTTTTTAAACATTTTCTAATACTTTTAATAAAAATATATGTAGCATACATATCTATAGTTCAAAATACGAAAACAAGTTCTGAGTGGACTGCAAAATATCCGCGTAAAATGTTATGAGAGAACGGAATATCGCACGAAAAGGCCTTCTATCTTTTGTTACTGTATTTTGCATCGTAAGTGTACATTTACAGCAAAGTGAGTTCGGTTCCCGAAACATAATGTTATTTCGTAAGAACGTAATGACCCTGCAGTGCACTATTTTGCTGTATCCGTAGTTGTTATATTTCAATGTATGGGCAACTTGTCAATATTGAGATACAAGAATTTACCCAACTGCCGTATAGCGCTGATCTAACTCCTTGGGTATTTAATCTCTTTCCAAAAATGAGACTTGGGTTCCGTGACATGCAATTCGATAGCTCTGAGTACGTTCGGACTGCTTTTAAAGCAGCAATTAAGAACCTCCCTTAAAAACTTCTAGATTCCTTAAAATCGAATTTTGAAATCGAAAGTGTTTGACGTCGATTGTGCTCCTCCCTTCTACGAGGATAGGATTAGGATAGGATTTATTGCATCTTGGATGCCATGAACTCACACAAAAACAGTAAGTACATAAACACCCAGACCGGGAATAGAAATCTAAATTCATCAACATCATTCATAATTTAAATCAAACTTGGGTTTATATTAGTGCAATATTTTCAACAAATTCTTCTGATATATTCATACGACATAGATATGTAAGTATACATCGCAGTGGCTTCATTTCGCCGACTGTACCTCTCGTCACGATGAACTGCGCGCCACGTTATATTCACGGATCTAATGGACACTTTACAGCTGATGAAATATTTCACCATGAGTTTATGAGTTATAACAGGATTATCTCTATCAGATAGAGACAGATAGTTGACTTTGCAAAACATCAGTCAATGACTAACCCAATAGTATAGCTTACTTAAAACAGTAGTCATTGCCGCGAAAGATATGTAACATTTAAGTTTAAATTTCTTTCTACATAGGTACATATGTACCTATCTACATACATACATACCTGATAATATTGTTCGACGGTGAAGTGTAAAATGTATTACGTAAGTTTTCTTTAAAAATATTGAATGTATGTCGAAATCATTAGGTATTATGTTTCTTGGAATAAATTAGAAGTCCTTAAATGAGCATAACTATGTTTGAGCAAATCTTTTTATTGTAACAAAGGGGTTTTTGCCTGCAGTGGTATAAAATCACTTCTGGGAACAGACTTATATTTCTATCACAAAGTCAAAACCAATTTGAGGCGGCAGCAATGTGGCCGCAGCAGTTTTATTTGTCCGCCACGTGGCGCTCGACAAAAGAGTCCTCGTAAAATCAATGGCCGGCGAAATCTCTATTGATACGCAATATACGACATCAAGTGCCATTATAAGGGAACCTTGTGGAAAGCCAATCTTCTTGGGATTTTTTTATGATGATGAAATAATTTTCTGTTCATTTTGTAACTGCGCATACCTAATGAATTTAACGGTGTCATTTATTCTGATTTGTAACTTAAGATTCATGCGGTCTACAAATACTTATGAACAGTCATGCTACGATGACAATCGTAAAGGGACTGAGATACCGCGAGCGATCGAGCGAGACCATCATAAATTTCTAGAATCACCGGTTCGTTCGGCAACCCACATACGAGTATGATAATCGTGGTGGACTATGGTCTAAGCCATTTTAAATTCAAATTTCAAAGCGGGTCTTCACCCGTGCTCAGTTTCAGGGCAGTGATGGGTTGTTGATGATTCGTTTAACAATACAATTTTGCGCGTCCGTTTCGATGAAACACGTAACAAAATCATATTAGGTGCTTTAGTAGCAGTAACAAGAAACCTTCAAGTTCGAAACATGGTTTTACGGCAGCAATATAATGATAACTGACATGACCGATTGCTTTACGTGTCTTCCGATAGTTCCGATAGTGAAAATATTTATTATAAGACCAATATTAGTAAAAGTCTAATGTTAAATTATGACAAATGAAGCTGTGCCTTTTTGATATGAAGGCCTTTTTGATATAACACAATATTGATAGGGGAAAAGTAACGAGGTTTAGATTAAAATATTAAGATAGTGTTTCTTAACTTGACTCTACAGTTCAGCAGTTTATAAAAAAAAGAATTTTTAGAAAGGTCAAGGTTTTCAATTGAACGCAAGTAAAATAAAGGACTCAAGTAAATTCGAAATTTACTTTCAGATAACGTAGAGTAAATGAAAATTTTTTTAATAAGTCTCTTCGTCATCTTTTTAGTTTTTAAAGTCTTCCACTAATTAGTACACATACAATAGTATATATATATTGTACATATAAATGTATTTTTATGGTTCTATTTGTATAAGAATTTACATTCGTTTTTCCTCTTAATTGCAAAATATGTAATAAGTATAAAAAACAGTTTCTCAGGTTTTTTGTAATTTTTATCAGAGTTCACCCGTTGTACACTAACCTAATTTCTTTGTTGGCTGACAGTGATTGGCATTGCATTGGAGATAATACTTTCAGTGACATTTGACAACCGGACAATGATGGATTAGTTTTATTTCTGCTCCAGATGATACGTTGTCGTTCTTTTAAAGTAATTATTGTCTTTTAGTTTTCTGTATTTTTTTCTTTCATTTTACACTTTAGAAAATGGCCAAGTTGGTAGGGAATCCCGGTACTGATGGGTCGTAGGTTCGAATCCCACTCGCGGAGGAAATATTGCAATTTTATTTTGCAAAGCAGTAACTCTGTACAGATTTATTCCTAATTTTTCTTTTAATTTGATGTGTATAAATATGGTTAAACAGATAAAAGAAAATTTTAAATGTATTTTTAATTGTGTGTCCCAAAGAGATACATTAATAAGATTTCCAAATTGAGTTGTTAAAGCTGTACAACTGTTTCAAGAAGTATCAATTATGTATGTATTATGTTAATAGACTTCTCGGCTCTTTTATCTTGCGACTGTTATCTTTATTCAGAAGGGCACTCGTTCTTGCTATCAGCATAGTTAAAAGTTAAAATTTCTAATTAATACTTAGCTCGTTCGGGTCGGTTAGGTAAGTTTCTGTTTTTTAAAGTAACTAAATATCTTTTTCACTAAGTATGAAATAAGAAACATTCTCCATAATTCTGTTCCGCTGATTTGGATTTTGATTATTTTTAATGAATCTGCAATATCCAATATTATATGATAGAACTTGTACAGATCGTCATAGTTCTCATGAATATCAAAGAACAAGGTTTATCGGTTTTAACTTACAAATATTCTTAAAAAGATTAGTAAGTTTCACATTCATGCAACGTCAACGTGATTTATTTTATAAAAAGGTCTATCACACATATTTGAGCGATAATGACATATTACATCCATGGGCAGGGTCATCATTTTTCTTGCAAATGATCACTTTTACGAGATCATAAAAAGGGACACTTTTTTATTATTTTTACGATGGTCAGCCCGTTTAATTCTAATATTACTACAGATAAAAACGGGACACATTAATTTATAATATAAGCAGTAAGCGAAAAAATTAGTGTGTGTAATGTATTTATTTATAAATGTTTACTAATAAAAAGAAATTTAATAAATTTTCAGTAGTGTTGTTATAAGTACTCTTAGGGCTTAACTCACGTGTATTTTTTTAAAAAGGCCAGACTGGTCCAGACCATCACTAGTTTATTCCTCAAGAACTCCCGTCGGTCGTCAAATCGCGACGGAGACTGAATGATAACATTTTCGAATTGTTAAAAAATATCCAATAATTTCTGTTTCTGCAAAGAAAACACTTTATACTCTCCTGAACACGTTTTACAGCAGACTTTGTAGGCGAGCACTTACCTATTTCCGCCATCAAAGCCATAATGCAGGCATTAATGTTTCGGTTTGAAAGTGACGCGAGCCCGTATAATTATTGTCGTGGGAGGTGAGTGGCATTGGTAAACATTGCCAGCCATGTATGTTTACCCATGTTTAACTAACGTGAAAAATATCGTTAAGTTAGTAAGTATTATACGAAAATAAATTAATGATACAAATAAATGAATTAATTTACTGGCTTTGAGTACCGTTTTTGCTACGGTTGGCAGGACAAAAACCGACGGATAGAAAACTCTTGGTTGGATTTATAATAGTGTGTTTTTATAATATTTAACAAATACTAGGAGCTAACTCCTACATGTTACAATTTTTACGTACTAGTACATAAAATATTAGATCTGCAGTTTCTGCTGTACACTTCAACTTGTCTGTGTCATTATTCTGCAAATCAATCACTATCGTGGTGATATTTAATAGATGTAATGTTGTATATATGATGATGTGATGTATATATTATGTTGAAATACTTATGAGAGTTTAAATTAAGAGATATTCACACACTCTGTATGTTTCATTATAATTATAATATGATCAGTATTCGTTACTTGATCGTTCGACTCGTTAAACTGCATAAATGTCAAGTGCTTTTTAAATAAAATGTCTAAATTGAACGTCCTCTAATTACAACTTCTAAATATAAAAGTACATTATATTATTAGTTCGAAAGGTCGCGGGTTCGATCCCCGGCGAAGCAGAAATTTAAATGATGAATTTAGATTTCTGTTCTCGGTCTGAATGTTTGTGTATTTGTCTTTGTGTGTTTCAGTGACACCCACGACACAGGGAATCCTAATGTGGGGCTGTAAGTGTGAAGCGAAGCGTTATTATTAAATATTTGAATACTAAAAATAAAGGCAGTCTAGTCTCAACTCTCGTAATGCCCTTATTGTAAAATAAAGTTTAACTTGCTAAATAATTAAGTTAAATTATCTAAATTTATTATGAAAGGAAATTAAACTTAGTTACTCAATTTTACTAAGCAGCCTAAAGAGATTCAACTTGACTTAATAACTGTAATCTATCGATAACAGTTAAGATTTGTTTCTACCGCACTTTCCATATTTTCTATCAGTTCATTAAGACATAAAATTGCTTTGCGAGCAGCATGAACGTTATGAAGCATGATACATAAACATAATGCTTATCACAAAATTATTATTTTCTCTACGTTGTAACACGATCAAGAACTTCATTATGCCAGGACCATTTCCTTCTGAGGTGAGCCTTTGTACTATTTATACCTACGAGTACGTTAATTAGCGCATCGCCGAGGGGTTTCAATGGAAGTGGAAGGATATCTTCTATCTTTGCGAAACAGATACGTACTTCCCTACACTATTTACTGAAACAAAACTTAAACAATATATTTAACAGTGAACTACAAACATAGTGCACATTTAAATTAAATTCAAGTTAAATGAATTACAAATATTAACAGTTTATAGATTTTTATTATTTTGATTTCATGAACATAGGATTAAATAACAGTACTATATTTTGTATCGGAATGGTGGTATTGTATCGATTTCTTGAAATGTCTGAATACTGATAGCTTAGAATCAGAATCAATTATGTAGGATTTAATAGAAGACATAACAATTTTAACAACCGGCTTTTAAAAATAGAGTTATCAATATGACACTAATACTTTTATGTATAATCAAGAAAACCGCAAGATGAAGCCAACTAGTAACATGACTATAGTAGATATAGCTTTTATGGTATAAAAAATTTGAAGGAAGAAACAGGGGACTACGAGTACATTTGTATGGAGCAATGGCGACCGCGTTTCCACTTAACATCTAGCACAAAACCGGGCTTGTATGTCCACAAATATTTGTACGACCTTGTTTTACTTAGACACTGAAACAAAAGCTGCCGAATTTTGTTTATGTTGACAATGCCTTTATTCCGTTCGCTTTGTTAACCGACTTTAAAAAAGGAAATTTCGTCGGATGGTTTTTTGTTCACCGAAAATAAATAGTACCTAAATATGAACTAATTAAATATTAAAGTGTTATAGTACAAAGTTTATCCCATAAACAAATATTTAGGATTTGATCAATGATTTCCACATTCACATTAATCACTTAATCACTTTTTAATTTCTTCACAGTAATAAATCATTCAATTTACTTTCTAACGTATGACGTGATAATTATATTTTATTGCTTATTTTAACGTCTCAATAAAAGTATATCAATTGACGTAGTATTCCGATCCCCTATTTCATCTACGAACTAAAAATACACTTAGTTTCACCTCAACAGAAATCCAATACGCTTGTAATATTAAGGACTTAGTGAACATGGCTAGGACTTACGAGTACCTAGCTGTTCGAGCCGCGACTTTATATAAGAAAGCTTTTGGATTTGTTCAATCAGAAATATGGGGGATTGGGCGCCTATTAGGTATAGTTGTTGTATCTCGCAAATATAATTTGTATTCTTGTAAATATTTAGCCTTTGAATAGACCTGATGGACCACAGGAATATTATCCGATTTATTTTGAATGTTATCGTAGTAAATATTATGAAAAATATAATTATTACTGTGACCATTCGATTCATCAACAAAATGAACAAAGAGCCTTATTACTTTTTTATTATTAATTTTTTAGGTTCTTTTCTTATAGTGTGATCAACAAAACCTTATTTAAAAGTCAACCATTCGATGGTCTATTTGTGCCCCATATTTTTGCTAATTTTCTACTCTGTAGGTACTACTTATAGCATCCATTTTTGAAAGAATCGATAAAGGATTTCGTTCTTTTATTTAGTTTTTTATATTTATTATATTTTTGAAAGCAAACCCCTTTTCTGTGTAAGTTCTCTGTAAGGACTCTGTAAGTTGACCGAATTGAAAAGGGTGAATAGGGTACATTCCATAGTTTTCGAAGAACTCTTGGAGGCACCTGAACATTGATGGTTTGCGGAGTTTGGGGTCAAGTTACCCGGTCTGTATATTTTTAGCTGTAAGAACAGTCACCACTTTTTACAGAATTACAGTTCTTAATCCTCTATCATCTCTCCTCATCAGTAGATCAAATTTCAAATAAAATGCATTGATATTAAATTTATTATACATTTTTATGTTTAAATTATATATCCATTTCTTCAAAATAAATCAAGTTTTCTTCAAATTACGTATCTAATTAATTTTTTAGACAGTAAATTGTGCAGTAAGTACGCTTTGTCATGCGTAATGTAATCTTTATGATTGTCGAAAGAGATGTTTAAATTTGGTAGGTTTCCAAACGATGTTCTTGCCAACGACCTCTCGTGTGAATTTGTAATATATACGAGTCGAATAAAGGTGTGTAGATTGTAATCAATTTTCAATCCTCGGATCCCAGCACTTCATTTAAGCTTCATTAAGCTTTGCTACGTTTTTCATCTCGTAGATATTTTAACCGTGATAAATTCACGGTCTGTGTTCTAAAATAAGTCTATTAAATTTCCGTTTAAATTTAATAATAGTTGTCGACTGTGTCGAAAAGGATTTTCTATAACCAATTTCTATAACTGTGAGTTAAAATAGTATTATAACTTAGGTAGTAAAACTTTTACTCTGGATGCATTCATGGGTAAAAGCATTATTATTAAGTTCAATAGTTTTCATTTAAACCACATCTAATCCGCAAATCATATTTTTGGATAAGTAGATGTCATAAATCATTTCCAGATTAGAATAATGGCCGCTGGAACTACTTCAATTCCAACCAATTTAAAATTACGATTTAAATGGAAATGACATTTGACAAGTGGAGAGAATTCAACGGATTTTCCAATATATCTGTCTCCCGCAATCTTGCAAGAGCTTAGAGCTATCAACTTGAAAAGCTCTGTCTAATGCACTTTAGCATTTATTCTCCTGGGCAAGACGAGTGTAGTAAGTATTCCTTCAACTTATTTTAATTATTTCAAATAGTAATATTTAACACGCCTCTTGAAAGTCACTACTGATGTAGATTCTCTAAGTTAGTTGAAAGTGAACATCTTCACAAGTAAATAATGATTTGTGAAGTTTACAAGAGATATAATTATAAGCACTACACCAAACAGGTCGTTACTGGGAATAGGTGACTCCTCACGATGAAATTTCTACGGAATTTTACCAATACGAATCGATTACGCAAATAACTGGACAACAATTAGCATCAAAAGATTTAAAAAATTATAACGGCTATAAAATTTTACAAAAGGGTTAGACAATAAAATCACCTTGTTATTAAAGCCCAGTGAGTTGTTCCGTGAAAATGGCGGGGCGGTCTTCCGGTCCCGACAATCTCGAACCCTAGTTATTGAAGGAAGCGGCCAAAGAAATATGAATCGAATCTTCACAAAAATACCTCAAGCGCAAAAAATAATATGCTTTCATAATTGTGAACATTCAAAGATTGAACGGAAAGTATTTGTATTCTTTGCTTTTGTGGATACGGAAACTTAATTCAGAAAAAGGCCTTTTATATAAACATCTTTTTATATTTGTTAAGCGTTACAGATACTTATTTCACTGGATCTCATTTTATGTAGGTAAAAGTATAATAATGCGGGCCAATTCGAGGCAGTTATTGAGAGTTCACGTAGTACAGTCAACAGGCAATGCGAAAACGTTCCCGTATTTACTAGGTTAATGCGTAACACTCTAGTATTTAAATATTTTTAGCAGTAATTAAAAAAATTAAAGAACGTTATTGAAAATCAATATTTTAACCTTTTTTCAGATAATATTGCGCATATTTTATTCGTTTTTTAACTTCCCGCTAAGAAAATAGGGTTTAGTCATTGGTTTCGGTCCGATTTTCGACACTTTGCGTATATGAATATGTGTGTCCTGAATGTGTGTGTGTGTTTGTTTGTGTGTGTGTTAGTTAGTGCCGTGGTTTTGGAGAACCAGTTCGCAGCAGTCGTCTCTTCAAACAATAAAGCTATCAAAATTTCGCAACTAACATAAGGAAATATGAAATTCTCTCAATTTACCGATATAATTACTATTTCTGTCATGTTAAGTCTTTAATTGCCTACACAGCCGAAATTAGTCATTAAACTTAGACACTTATTTAATAGCAAGTTTTAAGCACTGCCGTTAAAACGTGCCTCATATCCACGACCATTACGCGACATCAGAATAATGGAAATATTACCATGTCCGAAGTAGGTGTATACATACATGTATAAATAAACCCGACAATAAAAATATACGCGGACTAGATACGTAACGAGGGCGGAGGAAATGTATTCAAGGCATCAATAAAAACAAATTAGATTACTTGTTTACGCATACGCGTGATTGACAATGAGCATTTACTTTAGAAGAACATGTACATAGGTACATACGTAAATGAAGCATTTTGTTTGTTGGCCTTTGCTAGATTTAGTAAATAAGATCATGCTTTATGTTTATCATCATACGTCATCCGACCTTCACGAAACCATTAAGAAAACTAAAACGGATTAAATCATTCTAGTGACTCGTAATATTAAAATGCAGTTACATAGTGTAGAACAACGATTGTCAACCGAACCCAGGACTTTTCGAATGGCGGAACAAAATGATAACCACTACACTACATGGTTCCGAGTAGGTATTGATTATGTAAATATGAGTAACCAAGTATTTACCCCCTGAAGTTAGTAATTGTTATTGAGAATTGACTTAAGCGGGCTTTAATTTGATGAGATAATATTTCAAGCCCCAGAATCAATAAGATACACGTGTCCCAAAAGTTGGAAACGGAAATTGTAACAATGTGGTTGCGGTCACGACCCAGACAGTTCCAAATAGCTTTAATAACCCATGGTTAGGTTTCAGTGTCCCCTTCTGATGGCCCCAAGTTCTATTTCAGCTTTAATTTTAAAAAGTTATGAGTATTTAAATTAACGCTGTACCTATTTTCGGTGAATTTCTGACGTGAAATAGAAGAAAAGTCGAATCTGGGGGACACCACACTAAAAGAAGTTGCTACGCATATCAACCTATGTCACAATAGTATTCTTAAATATTCAACGTTACGGCACTTCTGTACTCCTTATTTTAATGTTCCAAACGATTTAATATAAAAAGTTTCTACTCAGATTTATCAAAGATTATAAAACTTAAGAACAATGCGAATTAATTTTCGTACGTTTTACGGTTGCTACGAGTCATGAAAGAAAGAGACAAGTAAAGGGAAATGCCCTATTAATATGTGGCTCATTTACGGCCATTTCACCATTAGCGTCTCAATTGGAACTGGCTGATTTCTGTGGTGTAACAAAGAATACCGATGTAGCTGCTAAATATCACATACTTACTATTACTTTCTAGAGGGTCGGAACATTTCATGTCGTCTTTTCTTTCTCTATTCCATGGTACGAGTATTACTCTCACACACACCCCTTTTACATTTTAATACTTTACGCTGATAAAACTTTTCGAAACGAGAAAAGTTTCGGGAACATTTTATTAAATAATATAACCAGTTTTTACGTTTTTCGAGTACTAACGACTTGAAAGAACTCATATGGCAACAACGGTGATAAAAATGAATGAGTAGCGGTCTCGCAGTTTCTAACGTTGAGTTTACACTAGGTACACTAAGTTCTTATTTAAAACAAAAGTTATTTAAAACAAAACTTATTTTAAAAAAAATGGCTCTACCACATGAACTAAACTCTATAGATAAGAATGCTCTCTACATTTAAGACTGGGTATAAATCTAGCAAAGAATCAAATTTCACAGAGCATCCAATTAAAAGACAATCACGGCTGAAATTATGCGTGAGGTGAATCAATAGCGATCATGTAGTAAGGGCCAAATACATATAAATATGTATATTACTCGTAAAATTTCAATATTTATTTAAAATCTCTAATTGAGTCGCATTGGAATATAAATTAGAATTATTTGTTAAAACATCAATTTCTTAATGTGAAATCTATTGAAAATTAACAATATCTTACAATTTTAATAATTAATATATCTAATGAATATAAAATTCATATTGTAAACCCTGCTTTACATTGCGAAGACACTAGCGTAAGGTGGACTGCTCCACCTGTTGTAATGTTAGGTGAGTGAGAGGATAGAGCAAAATATATGTCAAATATTTTCTTTGTAAGTATGTAAGTACAAAAAACTTAAGTTAGCAAATATGTTGAGAAAAATTGAATTTTTTTAACGATTTCAATTCTAATCGAATAAGTTACGAGTAGTTCGAATAAGTTCAACTTTAACTTGAATGTTATGAACCTCGGTTACGAATGAAAGTTTATAAGGTGGTGTATGCATAACTATGTGCGTCATAAACATTCTCAATCCTTACGAAACTCATAAGGAACTGCTCATTCCTTTCCCCCGAGCGTCTCGCAATTCATACACGACATTCAGGTGTGGAATTTCCTTACTTTCTTATCCCGAGCCAAATATTAAATTCCTTTGCCAACGTATTAGTATTCATATACTTTTTCAAGGTATTTGTCCGCAATAAAACCTTGATAGTCGACATTTTTATATGATTGAAGTAACAAACAAACGAACGTGTTTCGCCGCAAATATAACTATAAACCTGTTAACTAAGGGTAAGTTTTGGGGCGGCAATTTCATAGGTATTTTCCAACGGCCAGTATTCACACTCTTTCCTTCTATGAAACATGTTATTATTTTACTATCTACTACTATAAATGAATGGTGCCGTTCTGATCGTTTAACCACTTGAAGAAGCACTGCATTGGTAATAATGTCTTCTGATATAATTATGTTGCCAGTCTTTATAATCTGCGAACATTCATAGTACCACAACACCACACAGAAGGTCTAAAATTCTCATTTACATACAATTATATTATTGAAGTGCCCATATTGAGATTCTATTTAATTATTCAACAAGTCAAAGGCAATCAAAGGCAAGTCTTGACAATAAAATATAAAGTTACACGAAATTGCAAACTTAGCTCGAGAACAATTTCGGCGATTTGAAAAGGTTTGAAAGTTCTCTAATTGATGAACCCTTTTTGGTGGAATTCGCAAGTTTCTTCATTACGTACAATAAATAAATAACAATATCTTAATTTCTCCTATGCTTGCAGTGTTAGATTTTATCCTTTTGAAATTATATTAATCAGTTAAATTATATTTCTGAATATTGGTGTTTACTAAACTCAAATAAATACTTTATCAAATATTGTTACAGGAAATATCAGCTACCACTTACAAATACGTTTTTACGATATTAAAAGATAAACTGTTATTTGAGATTCGATAAATTGAATCGGTGTAGAAACGAGATTATCTTTCAAAACCATTTTGGTTAATACTCGTATGTTTGAATAGCCCCTCAGTGGTGTGAATTTCAATAATACATAATTATAAAAAAAGAAAATAAGGATGGGTAGTGGCACTGTCGAAGATGAAGATTGGATGTGAATGTACCTACTGCTGCAGTCTTAAATCATTAGGTGAAAAGTAAGGGCGCTTCCGCTTAAAAAGCTAAGTAAATAGACATTTAATACGAACATTAAAGTACGTAATTCGTTTTACTCGGTTTACATAAACTTTGTAGGCCGTCACTTACTTCTACTAACTGTCGAAACTTAGTTAACGAGGCAAACATCGTTAAGCTTTGAAGAGCAATAGTTATATAGTAAATCCAAGACTAAGCGTTTGGTTTGGGGCGACTAAGCGGATTCTTACTATAATGTATGATTGCCTTCAACCCTTTTTTTATGTCCCACTGCTGGGCACGGGTCTCTCCCCACAACCGGGGAAGGCCTGGAGCATA
>DWAV01001229.1:0-14291 GCA_018231305.1 Noctuana lactifera
GCCTGCTTGAGGTTGGATGTAGATGACCATGGGCGGCAGCGACCACTTAACACCAGGTGGCCTGCATACTCGTCTGCTATTTCATATCATAAAAAAAAACTTAAATAAAAACAAACGAACAGATGTAAATAAAAATTATTTCCCTTATTTTCAAACCCTATTCGCGAGTGCATTATGAATGTAAATTTAAAAGTCACTACATAAACATTACGTCATATACGAGACACATTTTACTCGTATCTTCAAAGCGACGGCACGGAAATAACTGTCTGGGGCATCAACGAGCTTAAAATTTCATATAGGTACTTAAGTCTTTTTGAAACTCCGTTAAGTTTCTCTTTCTACAGAATTAAAAGTTCGACGTTTCCGATGGCGGTACTACGTACCTGTCGCTGAATTTGACAGCGCTGTTATTACTATTAGTACGAATTATTAAATGAAAAGCTAATGACTTTTAGTTATAAATGTATACACAAGAAATAATATTAATGTGCTTTCGATTCTCCCTAGCTCCCTAGCTAGCCGAACGAGGTGGAGCGGCGGTGCGCGGGGAATCAGAAATTGACCACTACATTTTTCGTAATAAAGGGCGTAAAGAAAAAGTAATAAAGGGCTTTATGATTGTATTTTCTTTATGCTTTTCATCAACTTTCCTTTGGCGGGTCTGCTGGGATGTATGCTGCTGTCGCATTAATTACTTGTAGCATTCCTCTTTGGGAGTTATTTTTCCAAAAATCTTTGAACATAATATTTATTTTGTTAATTTTTAATCAAAATGTTTGAACTTTCATCATTTGAATATCAGTTTCCGTAGTGCTACATAATCCGGAAGTTTTCAAACTAACTTTCACCCCTTATTACACCTTGTTAGGGGTTGAATTGTTAAAAGACTTGAATTACATGTTTTTTTATTTTTAACCAAAAATCTAGATCCAATTCATAGGGCTATGTTTAAAATCGGTAGAATATGTAATGAAAAATCTGTTCTTTGTTAACGTCTACTTGTAACATACTCGTACCTCCCCTCTAAATTCGATTCGGTTTCGGTTACGGATACATTTTTAATTCGAATATTAGAAATTCTGATCATAGGAATTTAATATATTCGGATATTTTCGGTTTTCCTTAACATCCCGCACACAACATGGTAATGTGCAATTATAAACGAGCAATTTAGTATACAATGTGCATTTTGAATAATCTTCGCATTTCAATATAATTTTCGCATTAGCGTTAAATTTATTACATTCGCTAAGCAAAGTTTTGTTAATAAACACTAATTTATTAATTGTAAACACTGCTTATAATTTCACGTGGTAGGCACCATCTTTCTCGTATCTCAGTATACTTAGTGATTATTAACGAAGTAGATAATGTAAGAAATATATGGTTTTAACAAAACTTAGAATAAAAAAATATACCTAATCCCCATCATATTTTTAACTTTAAACTTTCCAAGCGAACGAAGTTGTGCTAGTTTTATGATAATTACATAGATTCCACATATTTTGGTTTCCTTAAAATTTGAATAAATTACAATATGCAATGAAATATTATAGAATGGCGCGAAATCCATGTATTAATTGTGATTAGCATCAAAACACAGGTAAAAATATGGTATTAGTTATATTCCCACGAGATCGAGATAATATAAATCGTGAGATCCTAACATATATTTTTTTGCTGAAATAAATTACTGATGAGACTCGTAGCCTACAGATCTCCGCAGTACAGACTTATATGACTAGGTATATAGCTAGTTTACATTAAACATTGAAAATATAAATTTTTGCTGAAACGAAACATTTAGGTACCTACTTATTTTTATAATTAAGAAGAACTTCGTTCAAAAAGTTATAAGAATAAAAGATTTATTCCGGAAATCCCCACCGACAAATCCCTTCTAGTGGAGATTGTGAATAAAAGCTTATATATTATGCACTCGTATATATTTTAAGTCAGCAACTGATGCTACTATAAATACGAAAATAGAAATTAATTTATTACTGACCAAATTGATAGGGTAAGTATAAAATCCCTTCTAAACGTTGTGTCTTAAAGTTAAATAAAGATTTAATTTGAAAATATCTACATTAGGTACATTTTAGGCAGATCAGCCGTGACTGCCTTCTAGACTTTACGAGTATGTATGGATAACGTATTTCTTATTTTGTATTTCAAGCAACACAGGGCCTATAACTAACTCTTATTGCCATTGTGTTTACGTCAGTTATGACAGCCAACGGTTACGTGAAATCCGAACTGACCAATGAGATAATTACGTGACAAATACATATATTGACCAATAAAATACACGAGTATTCTGAATGGGTTTGGTTGTCCGATAAATGTCTCGTTTTATAACGTTCATAACTTCATAATACGCCCACGTCTACGCGCCCTCCTACTAAAAAAATATTGCAATGAATTATTTATTATTCACCTACAACTTACCTCTCTTTCTGTCGCGTAATGTACGTTATTGTACACTTCTAAACATGCGTAGGGCTATATATGTAGATAAACCCGGCGCCTCGATGTAATATTTACTGTGACTTGTAGCTTCCTACATACTCGTAAAAGGCGGAGTGAAACAGGCCCGATAAAACCTAAGTATCAAACGTAATACGACTACCTACTAAAAATCAATACAAATTAAATGTATTTTCCCTCTATGTACCTATACATTTTTTGTAGAGCGTACAAAGGGGAATTGCAAAGTACTCGTAAGTGGTAATTACGGCGTCGTTAGAAATGTACCAGTAATAATGCATGTTTGCCAGCGTTGCAGCGGCCCTGGTAGTGAATAATGAATAAAAGTTTTATTAGACTTCATGATTTGTAATGACACTAATTCAGATTAAAAATATATTAATATATTATTCTAAATATGTTAATCTCACATTTCTGTTTGATGGTGGAATAATAGTTAGTCCTGTGAGGTACCACCGTCGCCCTTATAAATCTCAATCCGTGAATCAAGTTTTGCGTTATGTGCTTGTGTTTCGGTTGGGGTGGTCGGCTGCCGGAGACTTGTCTCCTTATTGAGGTTGAATTATCAGGTGGCCTGCTTGCTCGTTTGCCATTGATTTATTTGAAATTTAATTTGAACCAATTTAGGTAAATAAACCATTTTTATTGAGACCTTTAAAAATGATTATTTGTATACCTACTCATATAAACTAAGCCTAGCAAACAGGCAAGCAGGCCAACTGTAACAAGTGGTTATAATATAGCGTATAACGCCTCACTCATTACTCATAGGCAAAATAAATCCGCCACATAGGTATGTATGTATATTTGTAAGAGCTATAAATGTGTTGGCCCTTTGTCATCAGCGTCATCGCACAATTATGCGAAATATACGCATCACCCCTAAAACCACCGGTGGGTGAAGCCAGCGGGTGGGTGGTCATGCACCGTTTTAATATCATACGTTTCAATAGCTCTTGTAAAGACAAAGGCACGCAGATGTGGACATTATTAATTGTACAAGGGGACGCATAAATGTGACCAGCTCAACTATTCACATTATTTGGGAATCAATAAACGTTGGAACAATAGGATTGTTGACTAGCCAGTCAAATGAGATAAAGGTAGATAGGTGCGTTCGTACAAATGAATGAACTGATAAAATACCTTGATGAAATGATGATATGCCTAATAATATAATTAATAGGTAGTACAATGGCAGAATAAGGTCGCCATATTTATTTATAAGAACTAAAAATGTGTTGGTCCAACCTGGTCCAGCTTAACATGAATTCAGTGGTAGTTAATGCTCTTAACTCGATTCGCGGTAGTGTAACCCGCAGTGCAAAGTGCTGGTAATAGAGACCTTTATACACTATATAGTTGCAGTTGCATGAATGGATTATTAATATACTGAGTCAACAGCTTAGAACAGGTGAACATACTTTAAAACATTTGAACTGTTGATAAAGATAGGGACGTAACCAATGTCTACTTTAATTATTTAAAATAAACAAGTATAAATAATTATTTTTTATGTCTACAATATAAAACATCGTCATACATAATTATGTAAAGCTGTGTAAGAATGATTGAGCATTCAATTAATATCTGAATTTCACACAAGTTCTCTATTCAGTTAAGTCAGTTACATAGAAAGAAACATTACGTAGGTACTCGTATAAAATATGCGACTTGTACCTACAGGTCATATAAAAGGAAAATATTTTGTAATAGAAAAATTAAATTACCTACTTAAACATGTTTTATGTGTGCCATTGTTTAAAAAAGGGTAGGTATAGAGTAAATATTACTTTGGAGTCTTGAGAAAATATTTTGTTCTTTAAGATAATCATCTGTTTGTAATTATTCGGACAGTGGCATTTAACAAATAGTAGGCATAATTTCTCGTGTGTTTTGTTACTTTCATTATTTTTGGATGTTACAGTTAGAAGAAAATTAACATTATTTTACCTGATAAAAGGATTCTTTCCCTTGCTATAGGCATTACGAGTATATTATGTTCGCCATAATATCTAACTTTTTTAAATAATTTTACCAATTTTTACCAATGGTGATGAAATTTTATCACAACGGAAAATATTATAGCATTTCATAATTTTAACATTTAGAATTTCAAAATGTTAATACCCATAAACGAAGAATAACTAATTGTCTATTTTTCATTTTCCCTGAGTCACGTATACAGTAAATGTAAGGGTATAACGGTAAAGCAGCCGGTGGCGCTCATTTACAAGTAAATTAAATAGAATAAAAAAAAATCATTAACTGTGTTATTTATTTTTATTCGTATAAACGTCGAATTGAAAATGTCCCAAAGCTAACTATGCATTATTGCAAGAATAAGTAAGCGTTACTAAAAAGTTTCGTATACCTACTCTACTTACAAAGCGCTATAAAAAAAAACTGAATGGAAAGGCGTTCGGTAATTGTGTAACTTTCGATACATATTTTAACTCTGTGTCGCAAGAAGTTTTAAATTGAGAACTCACCGATTTTTTTATTGACGATCCGAAGCGGCTACCGCAAGCGTACGTAAGACTGTGTCACACTCCCGACAGATTGAGATCGACTGACTCGTGCGCTTGTTGGCGCCATAGTATAAAAGTGCCAGTTTCCCGCGTTCGAAAACAAGAATTTGAACAATTGAGATGAGTGTATTTTTTTTGTTATTATAAAGTTATATTTAACCTGTGACTTAAACCTTCAGAAACCACCTTTGAATTAGTAAAGAACACTGTAAGTTAATTTATAAAGCTTGTAAAAAATATATGGATGGAAGTGATGAAACAGATTTTTGATAGTAGTTGATCTAAATACCTAATAACATTTTGAGACCTCTATAAGTAATAATAATAATGTATTTTTACTGACTTCTAAAAGGACTTACCTAAGATTTTGCAGACAGCAGCCCCATACAAACATAATACATTTTCCATACATTATAATGTTGACCCACTCTAATCCATAAAAAGCTATATTTAAATCTTAAGATCTATATCTGATTGAGATATTGAACTTTAAAATAATTTTACTCATAGATATGTTTTAACTACTTATATCTAATAATATACCTACATTTTACGAAAATAAAACGTACTAAACTAAAAAAAACATACAAATAAATACCTCATAATGTTGGCAGTTTAGATTTAGCAAAAACACTATCATAATATTTCGGCAATAAAGAAAGTATCAGGTTGAAGTTTTTACAAATATTTTCTAACTTACTTTAAAATGTATTTGGGCTTACTACGAATACATAACTAGGTACGCTTAGCACGATTGTCTGTCTCACCTCACACAAAATATTAAACTGTATATTATTAATTGAATTTGATTTGATTTTAACGTTAAGTTTAATTTTATTGCTATTTTAGACATTGTGCGTCCGTACACACTACACACGTACTCGTGGTACTACGTAGGTGTTTCTAGACTTCAAAGGCTGTGCAGGTGTTTGCACTTTGAGCCTGATGGAAAATAAATTGCTTGAGAAAGAATAGATCCATTTTCTTTCCGCTAATTAAATCCACGATGAAAGTCGACAGACATTTTTTCTATTTGCTCGGACGAAGGGTTAAACCTTTTAAGCTGGAGTGCGAGGATGCCGATTGTACTGACTAATACGGCCTGATTTTCATTAAAATGAAATCTTAATACCGTTGAAATGAGTTGATTAAAAATATACGTATTAAAGTTGGTACCTACATACTCGTGCGTTTATTGCATAGTACTAATAGGATAGGATGGAATGGAAACTAGCAGTGGGTTTTTTCAGCATTCTACATTATCTATGTTAAATTTGATTTGTAGATTATTGTTATTTCAAAATACCAACTGAAAGAATACTCCTCTACAGCCGGCCAATCCTCTGGATTTTCTCGAGTTTAAATGAAGGTAACGGTGATCACTCACTTAGGTAGGTACACTTTGGTGACTTGTATGCCTGTTTGCTAGACTCAGTTTGTAAAAAAATTTAGAAAAAACGTGCTTCAGATTAAAGTTTGCTTTCATTTAAAGCACGATTGTTATCTATAAAATGTTTTTGACGCATCATAACCGATCACTGGTGGTTTGTCGCATTAAGCGTGTTCCGTGACCTATACGAACTCGTACCTACTGCTAAATTCACCGTTTCTTAGCGGCATCACTGTAACAACCAAAACTGTAAAAAATTACTAGAATCAATATTTTCAAAAACATTTTATAGATAAGAATCATGCTTGAAATGAAAGGAAACGTAAATTTAACAGCCAATATCGGTTTGTATGAGAAAAGAAAATCTATTCTTTTTATTCAATATTCCGGACAATTTTGCAATAGGTATTTTCTTTCCATAAAAACCTGGCTCGGGCAATCAGGAACATGTAAAATAAATATGTAATTAGCTGAATTTGTTCAGCAGATATCGCGTTTAGTGGTTCATTTTTATTTATATAGTATTATTTACGTTAAAGAGCCGTGAAGATTTCCACAGAAAGAAGTCTTTGCCTGATATTCTGAGAACCTACCTTAGTGCAGCTAAACAGGATTCTGCTAAAGCTTTCATGTTCGTATCTATACCTCAATATGATATCATACCACTGCACTCGTACAAAATGTAATAATAGGATGTTGAATATTCTGTAGTCAAAGAAAAGTATAACTTTTCCACAAACATTAGTTTTCGTAATGGAAATTAAAATAAATACAACGCTTTCATTATTTTAAGGGTTTAAAATTTACTATACAATATAGGTAGATCCTATAACTTCCAACTATGTACGTGCTCTTAAACACAGAACTGTCAGTATGAAAGATTACTTTGTTTGATTGCGTCGAAATTATCTCCATATTCCATTTGAAAACGATACTTCAATATTTTCCCATAGTACTTTTATTAAGGCAGACATTTCGACTTTGACAAGAATGGATTGCAATTTTTCAAAGAGAGTTAATTTCCAAAAGGGTGTAATAAGATGAGGGGGTATTGGAACAATAATAATTTACGATCTTACTCAACTTAATATACCTACACTTTTATTTACTAATTGAAATACTATTGATAAGTTCGCCGTTCTATGGAGACAATTAATTACAAATTATCTTGATTATTACAAAGTGAATCTTTTACGAGAAACGCTGCACTTCATTATATTTTATGGTACTAAAAACACATCCTGGATCACAAAGAGTCACAAAATATGTCAATGCAAAGCTTTAATGTCTTTTTTTACTATACAAAAATAGATTGTTTGAATTGCATTTAAGCTACCTTTAAATTTCTGGAAATACCGTTGCCTCGCCAGTTATTTTGTTTACTGCAAGCGATAGAGTCGCTGAGTTAAAGTTGAGTATTTTTAATAAGCTTCTCAAACCTGTACCATAAATACAGAAATGTTCTATGCCTGACTGTTGGGATGCCTTAGTTTGATAGTTATTTAGTTATGCTTGTTACATTAAAATGTTTATTAATACGTGAAGAAAAGGTTTCGGTAACTGTTTAAATACCTTACACTGCCAAGAAAAGCCTGAGGTTTTATTTAAAATCATTTTAGTTAAAGTCAAGGCCACGAAAGAGAACATAATAGGGAATGAATTCACTATAGATCGATTAATTTATTGTGAAAAGAGAGACTTTTAATAAAGAAATTACAGTAACCTCTTAACATCAGGTAGCTTCCACGCACGTGGACTGATCATTTAAGATGCTTAAAAGAATTCTATCAAAGTAGAAAGTTGCTTTAGGTTTATTTTTGGTAGATAATTTAGACGGCATAGGTACGTACGTACAAAGGCTAAAGTCGAAATCTTTGATTACGTACGTCATGACCCGAACTTCGATTCTTTTTCTGGTTTTTCAAATCTGTCAAACTTGTGGACTAGAAGAGTCTAAGCTAAGCTAAGTAAGAGCTAGAGTAGCTGGAGACAATACTCAGGGGTCTATTCTCTTAATATTAAATCTGTAGCTTCATCCGAAGTTTCGCGCCTTTCCCACTCTATATTACTTACGGTCCTTCGTTTCAGACGAGCTCAACGAAGAATGAACGATTTAGTCGAATATAGTTTATCGAGTCGAGAATGTAGAGACCTCGTGTGAATAAATAATGTACTGTGCTTCTTGGCGCGATCTCAGCGGTCAATCGAGACCTTGACCCTATAAGATTTTCAAAACAACTAAGCTTTGAAGACAATTTGAATTTTGTGCAAACAAAACGTATTTCCGCAGTTACCAAGCTCGCCGCCATGTTCAATTTCTACCTAATCTGAAAGTTTATTAGGTTTTAGATCTATATGTCAGTCAGCTAGTTACTGATAAAATATCGGATTTTTAAATTCTTTAAATAAAAATAAAATCCGAATTAACTTTAAATAATAATTTAATTTTAACTAACTCGATGAAAGTTAAATAATACGGTACATCGGCTTTAGGGCGACCTTATGGCTAAGGTAGGCCGGGAGAGGCCGGTTGAATCTGTAATCTTAAGAATGTATCTTAAGATCGATAAAGAACTATTTTTAATTAACACGAAATATTGAACGAAACTCCTACTAAAATTGTAAACGCGAAAGTTTGTATAAATGGATGTTTTGTAACTCTTTCACGTAAAAACTACTGAATGATTTTAATGAAACTTTACAATAATATATAGCTTATACATCAGAATAACACATATGCTACAATTGAATAACTATAATCTATCCATCCATCAGCCTTTGGACGTCCACTGCTTGATATACTCGTAGGTAATAGGTTTACCTTGTAACGGTTCGTTTTTTTATTGCTAATTTAATACATTTAATGTTAGTAAAATAATTATAAAATACGATAGGTACTTATAAAATGTAGTATAGTATTTAGGTATGGTAGTTATTAGTAGGTGGTTTCGTATGGGGAGGTAACACCGCTGCCCTCATAACGCACCGTGAAGCAAGTCTTGTAGCAAGTAATTGTGTTTCGGTTGGAGAGGGTTACACTATATTTGCGGCGACTACCTTAGCCTTCATAAGTAGGAACGATAGGAACGCCTCCACGTGTGGTCTCAGATAGGACTTCACTCCTATTTGGGTTTGGCCGTGGATGTCCATGGGTTGCAGTGACTACTTACATCAAGTGGCCTGCATGCTCGTTTGCTACTCTTAAACGATAAAAAATAATTATAACTCGCATTACAAAAAAAAACCGACTTGAAAGTTGTCGCGCACATACTCATACTCGTACATATATGGTTTTCTCATGGATGCCGAGTCAGAACCGAACCAAATTATGGGACCAAACTCAACATAAGCATCAGCTTTCAAAAAAAAATAATCATTCAAATCCGTTCACCCAATCGAAAGTAATGAGGTAACAAACATTTAAAAAAAATACAGTCGAATTGAGAACCTCCTTCTTTTTTTCGAAGTTGAAAAAGTTTCGATTATAAATAATTATGTTTAGTTTAGATCTCGTACTCTTTTAAAAAAAAATTATACCCTTAAGTGATAAGGCCGTACCCAGAATTATTTTGTAATGCGTAATAAAAAAAATTGTTTCTTTTTTTTTGATAACAATAAAATCTTTACTTTTTATAAATATTTAAATTGTTCAAATACTCGAACAGTAATTAGTGTAGTAATTAACCCCGATCGGGTAAGTTGCAAGATTTACTATCTTATTTCTTAAGTTTAAGTTAACTCGCTCTTATTGTTAGTGTTGAATGACTGCCGCATCTTTGAAGATATTTGTTACATTTTATCATTATACCACCTACCCTTGATGACGTTGTACTCATGCACTTACACAATCTACAATAAAGTGGTATTTTTTTTATTAGGTCTTTTAAGTTCCTATACCAAAATTAGGTGCTTAATAAGCGTGGTTCCAAATCCCTACATACGAGTGATACGAGTTAAGACAGCATTCCGAAACTTGACAGTCGCGGTCATCGATTGCATACCTCCATGAAATGCACGTGAATAAAAATCAATATTGATTCGGTTAAATTTATTTGTGATATATGGCTGATGTAGTTAGGTAACGATTTGTATAGCTGAATATGTATAGTTATAGCATAAGCTCCAGTCCGAACTTCTGCGTGGAGTACAGCGTTGGACGGCGCTCACTGCATTTCGCGCGCGTCTGCTGTGTTAAGCGGATGCATTACAAACTCCTGACGAATATTTCGCACCGGTATAACGCGGAACACGCGGAAAAAGAGGACATTAAAAATTTTACTTACAATCTGACTTGTTAACATTTTTAAGACAATTGTTTATTATGATTCCGACTGCCGTTGCAGCCGGGGCACATCAGCTGATGAAAGAGAGAAGAATAAGATTTGTAGGCAGCCTGAGTACATCGGATAGTAAGTGTTTAAACTTCATTATTAATTTGTTATAGATTCGTAGTTTTAATCGCGAGTAAAAACAAAAGCAAATACATTTGAGAAGGATAAATGTTATAGGATCAAGTAATTTAATGAGCAGGATTGACTCATAATTTATTTAGTGTACATGGTGTGTCAATAAATAAATAAATCTTTATTTATTGTTATTGAAATTTTTGTTTTGAAAGAGTTTATTGAAACGTTTATTGGAAAGAATTTTTTTTATTAAGTCTACATTTTCCTAAGAAATTTTTGAATGTTATCTAACGGTTGTTCTTAAATTAAAAAGTGAATTTTAAAACAAGTAAATTTTAATGTTAAAATAATATAATATCTCTTACTCTTATTAAATAAGTATTTTCGAATTGAAAAAAAAAGTGCTATTAATTATTTGGATACTTACTGGAAATCGTTCGTAACTTATGATTGGCTTTGTTCCGTGGGCGTTTAAGTTTATGATAATAATATTGATATCTACTTAATTGAGCTAAAAAATAAAAACGTATAAATTTTTATATTAAATTAACGATTATTTTTATCATAATTAGGTAATAGAATTTATATTTAACAACTTTCGTGGTACCTTAATGGTTGCTGATCGCGAGCCGGAATCACTACGCACTACTAAAGGCGGAGTAATAAGTAATATAACGATAATAATTCAGTAATAGTGTTCTCTTTATTCCTTTCTATTTATTCTTATGACATTACATTTTTGACAATCAATAACAATAATAATATATTTCTGTTACTTTTAAAGTTCGAACCTAACCAAAGAGTTTTTAATTCAACAACATTTCATACTAATCTTACATTATGTAAGGCGAACACGTGGGAGTAAAAGGCCTATGACATGAGCCGCCTTCTAACGGAACTCGAACTACAAAGTTGTGTATTAAATTCACGACAGTAGGTGCTCATTCCATTGAGCAATTCATATTATCGTATTCAATGCCATTGTCAAGTTGTGCACGTAAAAACCGATATTTATTATACGAGTTTATTTGAATAGAGACGTTTTATTAAAGTTGTCAATTGAATTTGGATAACAGTTCTGAATTGTCCTGGGTGTTTAGAATTTAAAACCTGAATAACTTTCAATTAATTTCACGACTTTATTTTAATATATGAATGTAAGACGTTTAATATGATGAATCACCTCTTTTTACGTAAAATGATACCCGTAGTATCGTATCCAAGACTGTCATAGAGATGACAATAATTCATGTTGTGGTACTCGTAGTAAGGGAGGTGGACTACAACCGGCATTGGCAGACGTTGCACGCTAGACGTTGGCTAGGCAACGGTGGGGGTACACCAGGGGTAACGCGGGGTGCATTGCACGCAGCGCAATGCTTAATGAACTTTGTTGCTGTACTTGGAACCTCATTTCGTAACCTTGGTTCTTTGTGTCGAACCGTTGTTGATATTGCAATTTCATAATAACATTACGGTTCGGTTTAGTCGATTTTATAAGTAACTAAGATTTAATAAAATTGACATTCGATTTGTTCGCAAAAGACTTGAAACGTATTGAAAATGTTATGTTATATTTTTTTTTAAAATTAGGTTAGTACCTAATCGTTAGTAGATGCGTTTCTACATAGTTATGTAATATTGTGAAACTGAAAGGTCTAATCTCACAATAATCTATTAGGGCTTCCAAACAAATATAAGAAATATACGAGTAGATGTATACTTACGTATGTTTGTGTATGTATGTATGTATGTTTGTGTGTGTTTATCTATATGTTTGTCTTCCGAATCTGTAAGTCGGATTGTGACCATTTTATTTTAATTCACTTAGGTCTACATTACTCATTTAATTTGCTTGAACTTAGGGAATAGAACAAGTTTAATCAAAGTCTATCTGGCTTATTAATTCGAACTTCGGGAGTGTTGTCAGTGTAAATTGGTATCAAAACCATCACCTTGGTGTATATCCATTTCAGTAGATACTTAGAGTCCCTGTGGTACTTATAGAGGACCTGTAATAGAATTGAAACTAGACAGACAATCCTGTATATTTTGTATATACCTAACTTCTTAAATCTTTTAGTCGTTTCGGTCGAAAATCAAAGCAGATGTGCCATTATACGTAAAATCATAACCAACAGGGAATTGTAGAGTAGAATGCAAATGAAGAGTACGAAGACGGGGATTTATTAATGATCATTGTCTGCAGATTTCGTTTGCAGAATGTGGAAGGATTCGAAGGAATCCAAAGTTGAATGTAACCAATTTGCAATTTTGGTTGTCTTTTCAGTTGGTATGAATTTTAGTACGGTGATGACCCAGTTTTTAAGAATGAGGTTCAAATTTAATTAAATTTAATTCGAAAGGACGGGTTCAATTCCCAACGGAACTAACTAATGACTTTTCGTTTTGAAAAGTTAGGTGTTTTTAGCGGGTTCTAGAAGCGCACATAGCCCCGCTGGTAGTGTAGATCGCAAGCGATCTCACTGTTAAGCAACTTTGGGCGCGGCCAGTACTCGGAGATGGGACACCGCTAGTGGCAAATTTCATGCGCATTCCATGCTCCGTCGGAGGCCCTTTGGGTGGTTTGACAACATCCGACACTAGTTGGCCACTAACCCGCATCTTCACCGATCCATATTATAGCAGCGTGGTGGAGTATGCTCCAGGCCTGCCCCGGTTGTAGGGACAGACCCGTGCCCAGCATTGGGACAAAAAGGGTTGAATTGTGCGTGTTAAGCAATAAATGTAGCAAAACATCGTAACAAAACCTACATGCAGCAATGTGGAATAGTAATGACCAGAGAAGTTGCGGCGTCCATTTCAGTGCTTAATGGAGTGTTACTATCCATTTCCACACTGCTGAACCTCAGAGCAAATGCGTTAGTCGTAGTAATCACTGTCGAATTAAATAACTACATGGTTAAACATGATAAAGTGGTGGAATAGCAAATAATTTTATTTTAATTAGGTAAAACACGTTATATATTTGGCACTTAATTTTGTTTTGTAAATACACGAATCGGCTAACTTCTAAAATCAATCTCAAACAAACTTCTCACTATTTAGCAAACGAGCAACGCTTAATTAATTAAAACGTATACGAATCTTCTATATGTTTTTTACAGCACACTATTATCAGAATCTCATCGAATCAAAATTAATTTGTATTTCCCGTAACCGAATCCAAGATAAAAGTTTCGAATAGTTTGGGATAATAATAATAAACTCATGCATACCTATAGCTTCAAACTTACAGTACGGAGCCTGATTGTGCAGTATTTGTTAAAATTATTTAGCCGTTACTGACGTACATTTCAATTTTGTTAATTAATTGCTCCCATTCACACCGTTATTGCCATTAGATATTTACGTTGTGTGGTTTTAGTTCGAACGTACAACGTCTATCAGGATTACAATTGACGCCGATAATAGCTGCCATTAACTGACAAAGCCTAGTGCTATTGTGTG
>DWAV01001230.1:0-14288 GCA_018231305.1 Noctuana lactifera
TGATGATGTATCTATAGCCTCGTCTGCACTAGGAAAAACATTTTTAATATGTTACTTGTATTGAGCACAAGTGTTTGAACTGGCAACTTTTACCGATATTTTGTGCTGAAGAAGCTTTATTTTTTTTTTTTGGTTTGCATTTTTTTTTATGTTTTCTTTTCCTGTAATGACTGTATTCTTAAACATCCACCGTACAAAGTAATTTCCCAGAAAAACATGCTTTCAACCCTTTTTATGCCCTACTGCTGGACATGGGGTCTCACAACCAGGAAGGCCTGGAGCATACTCCACCACGCTGCACAACATAATAATATTGTAGCAGTAAAGTTTTATTGTTGTAGTCTGCAATGAAGCTTGGATTAACAATTTTAAAATATTTCACGTAACGGGTCAATTTCATACTGACTTATATTGGTATAATGTAAATATTCACTGTGACAGCAGATGTCAAGAAAACTATTAATTTAAAGGCTATCATACTAGATGTTGTAGCCTATACAACAACTATGGGTATTGATGGCCGATGGCAAATTGTTATTTATTCAACAGGTTATCAAAATTTCGTTCATGAGGTTTTGGGGCCATTCTGCAAGTCATGTTTATTAAACTGCAATTCACTAGTAAATGTAAATTAATAGTTCATTCAGGTAAGCATGTTAATGTTATCATTTTATTTTGTGTGATTCTGTAAATTATATACAAATTCAAATAACAAAGTTGTTCGCTAAATTCAAAGGACTGATATAATAATTGTAAATACATATGTGTCAAATGTGAACTTGGGAAAAGAACAAAGACGTCTCATATTTATTATTAATAATGTAATTATTTTTATTTCTTAGCAATTTGTTAGTGGAGGAGTGAATGACGTTGTTGACATTTTGTCTGGTTGATTAATTTTAATTGTAATTTTAATTTCGTGGACATTTCAATGGATGGATCTGTTTTCTTTGAATAATTAGATTCGTCACAATAGTTGTTAAACTCTTTCCATGATAATATTATTTTTATATGTTAGTGTAGGTAGGGAATGACTGTTTCTGTTTATTATGATTGTTGAGGATCCATCTGTTGGAAGGGTTCTCATAGTTTAACACTGACCTACATCTCTAATTGTAAATTAACAAGTAAAATTGTACACATTTTTATTTAGATTAATTGCAGATGTGACAGTGTGATGTGGCCTTAACGAATGGGGTGTACATTAGCTGTTGTTAATATGTAAATAAAAGTTGAATTATTGTAAATAATAAAATTATAAAATATATGTTTTTTGCTATATTTTCTTTGTCTTTTTATTTAAGTGTACTATTTTCATTTTGACTGTTTTAATAGTCTCGAATCACATCAATCACAAAAACTACCTCAAACGTTAATTATATAAAAATAATTATACAATTATAAAGTTATAGAAAGTTTAATTGCTTTACTATTTCAAGTAGAATTATTGTAAATCTTATAATTCCCAATCTTTTTCAATTTTTGCTTTATTTTTCTGACATTTTAATTAAAATTACATGAATATTCGCTGCATATAGAGAATTCTCCTCCTGCAGGTTGCGAGTAATGCCGAGGGTCCGGGGCGAGGTTGTTTTTCCGATAGAAGGTGTCTCGCAGGATGGCGCAGCGACCGCGGTTCATGTCACGGGCGCGAACGCGTGATTGTTTCTGTTGCCAGCCGTAGTCCCAGTTTGTAGCTAAGCGGAAATAGAATCTGAAATATTTTTGTGTACCTGCAATATGTTGTACAATACTCATGGTTCCTCATAAAAACAATAGTACGTGCACACAAAGCTGGCATAAATAACAGATTTCCATCAATTAAATAAAATCCTCTAGAACAACAATATGTCTACTATACAACATAGTTTATTAAATTGTATGGAAGCTTCCTTGCTTTATTTCAAGTTCCGTTATTTTTTAATTTATAGGTGTTTTAAAAGAAGGTAGGAAAGGTTTTATAAGTAGTAGAAGGAAGGAATAACTCCAGATCTTGTTAGTAGGATATTATATTCCTGAAAAACAGTTTCAAATATGGCTTCGAGCGATCAGTAGCGCCCTATCACGAATAATAAAGAACTACGTTAAGTAATCGAGTTACGTACCACGATTTTTAGTTCCCGATACACCCGATATGGAGCGCTGTTCAAAATCCCATACAAAACAGTAACAGTTAAGTTACTACACGATGACGTATTTGTAAAATGTTCGTTTAAAAAGGCTACTGTCTTTAAACAGATAGATGTTAAGTGTCTTAACACTCTTAAGTTAGGTATTTCACTTACTTATCTTCAGGAGCTTTTTTGTACCGAGCTTTAAGATAACTCTCGGCTGCACCTTTTTCGGTGCTACCGTACAATAAGTTTAAAATTTGTGGTTCTATTGGCTTCATCAAACTATCGTCTTCAAAGGGCACTACGTGGCGTAGAGACACTGGCTTCGCTATTGCTACTGGTTCATCTAATTTCTAAAAATAATACGTAATTATTTAAATAGGTCCCTACTCTATTTGACTTGTAGTGCAAGGTATTTGAGTTGTTTTAATATCATGCCTAATATTAATATCACCTACTTGCATAAGTTCCTGACCAAGCGCTATAGACGCATCTATTTCTCTAACTTGTTTCTCTTTGGATGCCTGGAGCACTTTCATCAGGTTCTCTTGGTACCACATGCGATTGCGGCGGTCTGTCCTTTTCCATGCGTCTGCGTAGAATGCATGCGACATTTTGTGAAAAAAATGTGTTTAAATAACTGGAATTTAGGACTAATTTTTATAACTTTTTAGTATCTACTGTGTTAAGTTTATTTACTTTGAATTTGACATGAAATAAGTCAAATTTATTTGATGATTTGAATACATACTTTTGATTTATTTTTCCTTTCTCTATGAATTGTTTTTTTTTTATTTAAATCTATGGTATCTTAGCAAGTTTTGTTTAACTTTTCCGTTGAAGCATAACATTTTACGACGAAATATACAGCGAAATTTATATGAATAAAAACTATATTAAATTTTGTAATCTTTTATTAAAATAAATACAACTAAAAATATAAACTTATAATTATGTACCTTAAGGTCTCTTAAAATTAATTTCGGAATGTTTTCTATATACAATCAAATACAAAATATTATTTACCTTAAAGAATAAATAATTTGCATAACACTAAAATTAAATGATTTTAAAATAAAGTGGCCCTCATGCATATCTATGTCTCAAAGAAACAGATCTGTCATAATCTTTGAAAAGTAAGCTGCCCACAAGGGCCCATAACTTATAATAACGGTTTTGTAATAATAGAGGTATTTATATTGGTCTAATTCTGACTCTGAGATCGTCCTGTTTTCCTGCCCATGACAGGACTGCCACCCATCTGCCGCAATAAACCACGCAATCCGCGAGCTTCGCGTAACCCACTTTCCAGCTGTTCATTTGGTACTGCACAGAAGTCGTCAACCAGCGGCAAAGGTCCAGTGAGGCGCTCCGAATGTTGTGCCAGGCGAGACTGGTGGCCAATTGGTGAAGTCTTCTCTGTAGGCTGTTGTGTCTGGAAATTAAAGTAATTTTATTAATATTGATGCTATCCACTGTAGACTCCGAAATATAAACCAAGCTTTGATGGAGAGCTTTAGTTGGAGTTCATTAAGATATTATTATATGAAATAGTTATATTAACTGTGGTTTTTTTTAACAAAAACATAAAATAAATTATAAACTTACTTTCCCTCTCAAAGTAGAGATTTCGTCCTGTAACCTTTTGACCAGTGCAGCATCACTCTCGTAGCTGGTGAGAGTTGGCTGCGGCATGCATTGGAACACTGTCGCCAGGAGGTTATGGAGAGATACCAACACACTATCCTGCCATGCTCTGGTGTAGTACAGGCTAAATGTGGGGTTTTCTTCTGGTTTTTGTATGTATGGTAGCACTGAAAATCATATTTATAAATAATGTTTTTTTATATTTCAACTCATTGCACTGCTTCCTGTAAAGTTGCTGATGTTCACATCAGACTCTGTTGATGGGGCAGATAAGTTAGTGTGGTAGAAAAACCAAAAAAAATTGTTGTGAATAAAAATTTGTGATTGCAATAGCTATAGAGATAACCATAAGTTAACTCAGATTAATTACGATGGCTATAAAAGTTTTTTTGTTAACTTACTGAACCAGTCCCTCCACTCATTTTGCCCCTGTAGTTCCGGAAGCATTTTCGAGAGAAAGTCAGAGACCTTCTCATTTCTCACCCCACCAGTGCTCTGTGACGCTATCACTAGGTAAAGCTTGTACAGGCTGTATTCTATTTTACGAACAGCTGCAAAATGTAAAAAGCCCACATTTAGATTTTCTATGAATGTAAGATAATAATGTGACAATGTAACTGTCTCTGAATCTGTGGAGTGCTTTAGTATTTCAGAACAAGACAAGCCCAGTTGTGTGGGTGTTTTTTTTTCTCCATTCACTGTAATAGGTGCGTTCTGTGGTAGATGTTCTGTTGGTAAAAAGAATAAAAAAATTTAAATTACAGACTGTACCACTTCTACACAGAATACAACCCTCTCATTTTAACCACTGCTACAAATGATATTTTAGTTTTGATGTCTCAGAACTTCATGAACTGAAAGGTAAAGCCTAAAAGGAACAGAAACTAGAACAAAAACTTTCTCCAACTTGTATAGTATAATGTTGTAGTGTAGCTATACTGAACTGTAATATTAATCATACCAGGTTGCACGTGAATCTCTAATTTAGAGAACACTAAGCTGTCTAAATGAGACCAGTATTCCTTAAATCCATTTAGGTCTGAAACGTTGATAAAATGCAAAATTTGATCAACAATCTTGTCCACTCTGAAACCTTTGTCCTTATCGGCTTTTAAATCTGTATCAAAGGCTTTTACGGTCGATGTGAAACCTCTAAATAATAAGTATTCTCGCACCAAATCATCAACAAATTGGACATGGGCCATGCTTCCAAATAGCAATATAATTTAAAAAAATTTAAATAATGAAAACAAAAAAGTATGTAGGTTTAACTATACTAGCAAATTGATTTTGACAGTAAAATTGACATGACGTGACATGAGTGACATTTGGTGACATGACATTTTATCGACTTTCTGGAATTACTTTATGTATTTAAAACAAAACAAATATTTAACGTTAAAACAAATGATTCTGTAATTAAACAGATTGTTACAAAAAAATATGTTTTTTTTATACGACAGATTCAGAAAACTAGTTAGCATAAACTTTAATCCATAAACAAGACGAGTGTGAAAATACAGTCGCTCTTGCAAAAGTCACCAGTGTGTGATTGCCTTTAGATACTACCAACCTACCAACCAATAATCAAAATGTCATCTTTGTCAATGGACAATGATTGACTTGACATTTAGTTGGTTAACTGTCAATAGCTTGCAATCAGCTGTCGATTTATTGCAATAATCTGGTTTTAGTTATTTAACAACTAGCAAGTAGCAAGTAACAAGATGAGCGGTCGAGTGGGTGTGGTTTGAGTGTTTTCGTGTTAAGAAAGCGATCAAGGTGGTGGTGTTGGGCGGGGGCTTGTGCGGATGGCGGGCGGGCTCGGGTGAGGGCGGGCGCGGCGCCCCGGGCGCGCAGGCATGCAGCGGCATGTCGGAGGCTGCGGGCACCTCGCGCGGCCTCCGTGTCTACAAGATCGTGGTGCTGGGCGACGGCGGCGTCGGCAAGTCCGCCGTTACGCTTCAGTTCGTCAGCCACAGCTTTTTGGATTACCATGACCCCACCATAGGTACTAGTCTAAAGAACCTTGACTATATGACTGGCCTTGACAAGATTGTAATGTATGTAGATCAAAGTCTTTCAAATCACAATGCTTATTTGTTTTGTATGTACATTATAGCATTTGAATGCTTCATTATGTTGTTTTTTAAATTCATAAATTACTATAGATGAGTGTGGGCTTCCAACTTGGTATCGATATGTGTTTTCTCAAAAATTTTAAGAACAGTAATATAGATAGATCTGGTATGGTGAAAATAGAATTTTTATTATGAATTTATTTTTTTGTTTAGGATTTTATAAAATTATTGGACTATTGAAATCCCACCAGTTAGTCTCTGAAAGGCCTTCTATTAGACCCTTCTATTTTTTTTTATATTACAGAGGACTCATACCAACAACAAGCTGTGATTGATGGAGAGCCTGCCCTGTTGGACATATTGGACACAGCTGGTCAGGTAAAAATATCTTTGATTCATCTTATTTTTTTGACTTATGGATGTGATTGGCAAATGATTGAAGCAGGAACTAGGACACACTGTAGATAAAATTAAAAAGTATGATTTAGCAGTTAGCAGTAAAGTACTTTGTCATTCATTTCCCTATTATCAATGACTATAATCTATCATTAAATAGATACAAACAAGTTTCAATTCAAAGTAAAATTCATCCATTAACAACTTCTCATTTGACTGGCTAGCTAACTACCCTGTTACCAGGTGGAGTTCACAGCCATGAGGGAGCAGTACATGAGGTGTGGAGAGGGCTTTGTGCTGTGCTACTCTGTGACGGACCGGCGTTCGTTCCGCGCCGCCGCCGAGTACCGGCGCCTATTGGCGCAGGCGAGGCCGTCTGAGCGACTCCCGCTCGTTCTCGTTGGGAATAAACTGGACTTGGCGCCGCGGTACCGGCAGGTATAATAACGTCATCGTCGCTTTACTAGCCCAACTCCTAAACACGGATCTCCTCTCAGATATTAGAAGAGTTGAGGCCATAGTCGTATTATGCAGCAGTAGTATGTGTAGTCATTATGTATTGTAGTAGATAGTGTGGATACATGATGAGACTTTGAATAGAAAGCCATCAATATTATTTAAATAAAGAAGAATAAATGAAATCTTCATAACTCTCACATCTCTCTTAGTAATAATTTACTTGACTAGGTATCTTCTTCCAGGTAACCACAGATGAGGGGAAGGCTCTGGCAACTCAACTCGGCTGTCCGTTTTTCGAAACGTCGGCGGCGTTGCGCCATTTTGTCGATGATGCCTTCCACGCGCTGGTTAGAGAAATACGACGGCTTGAGAGGCAAAGACAGGTATGGATGTACCTTTTTATAAATTAAACTATTTAGTTTTATTTTTTCTAGTTGAAAAAGGAAGTTTTGGAGCTGAATAAAGGAGTCTTTGTATGTCTGCTGGTGTAAAGATGAAATAAATATCTGTCTATTTCTATTTCTAAATAAATCATCTGCTTAATTTGATTGAACTGTCAAATATATGATTGACAACTGTTCAGTGTTGCTATTTTAAAATTCCCATTTAAATGGGAATGGATTTTTCATGCCACTTGATTTTCTTGCATTCCAGGCTTCGATCCTCGGCACGGGTATATCCACGAGTGGCGGGCGTCGTCGCTGGCGTCGCTTACGGAGTATATTCGCGCTGGTGTTCCGCCGACGGCGTCGCCATCATTCCGCTCCGTGACCGCACCCCGCGGCCGCCGCTGCGATACTGAACCAAGGTCTCTCATGTTTTTTTTAATATTCCTACCGTCTATATTTTATTAGATATTACTTGTGAATCCTCAACGTTTTATGGAGCCAAGGATGCTGCGAAAAGGACGCAATATATGGCTATTTTGTTAGATTTTACCATAAATTATATGTACAAGGGAAGGTAATTTATTCTCTTGGTATGCATATTTTGAGTTAATACTTTACATAATATGTTTCTGAAAATTCAACTAATTTCGTTAGTAATTTGTATTTGTATCAAGAAATGTATCAATTTTTTTAGTAAAAAAACAATTCATTTAAGAATATGTATTTCAATTGAATTGTTTGTTAAAAATATTGCATAGAGTAATAGAGTAGTAAATGGGACGAAATTAGAATTGGTAATGAGTATCATGAATGAGTACTAACATACCTGAACCCTGAGGAAAATCAGGTGGGAAGCCCACAAGCCATGCAGCTCTTTAAGCTAATATAAACCATTGATCTGGGCTATCAATGCGTCCATAAACTAATTTAAAATTGTTTAAAATTTATATACATTTGTTAAAACCAATTTGGTTTTATAATATTACGTTAGACATAAATTGCCAGCTACGAGTATGTTTTATATGAATTTTTATAGTATATCGTGTTTTAAAACGGTAAGTTATAAATTAAAATATGTTTTAATTTTAATTTGTCTACGAGAGACCTTGTGAATGAAAAGTGAGTGAACGAATGAATGAAAGTACACTATATAGGATGTAGACTGGTTTGTCTCACCTTCCACTACCTCAAGTTGATGCTTTTTATAGTTTACTTGTGTTATAGTAGCAGGTTTTGTCTTTAACTGTTAAATCCTTATTGCTAGATATAAGGTACCATAAGAGGTTAAATGTGTTGGTGTCGAACATTTCTAGACAGTAAAGGTAAATATTACCTTTTAGGTTTTACAAGTTGTTTTCTTTCTTAATTTACATATACCATACCCTTATATACAAGTAGTATATTAGTGACCTAGCTAAATAGTTATGGTGAACACGTGAATAGAATTGTTGCTAGTTTATAAATTTTAATTAAAACTAGTATAATTACTTTACTGAGTATCCTCACTTTATACAGTACTCTCAAGGTTAATGTAAAGTACAAGGGGTTGGTCTCAACGAAAACAATATATCTATAAAAAAAGATAAAATTATAATAAAACCGAACAATATCAAAAGGCAAAAATTGTTAGTCGCAAAACCTAGACTCTCCAAACTGACAGTGACAATTTTTCTTTTTTATCATTTTTATCAACCTATTTCTGGCCAACAGTTAATTTATAAATAGTTGTGATATCCAAAAAAAAAAATTTATGAAATATATTATTTACAATAATTGTTAGATATACTTAACTTATACTTTCATTCTACCTGAGATCATGTTGTGAGGACTCCAACACATATTATCCTTCGATGGTAGTCATTTAAAATGTAGCCACTGTCAATAAGGTCTTCATAATACAATTTGTATATAGATAATATATCTATTCTTATATTGAATTTATATATGTCTTCTACCTCATAGTAGCAAGAAAAAACATTTGGGTTTCCAATATGACCAAAATAAAAATAATGTATTTTAATACAGAACCTAATTAACCTCACTAACGTTTTATTAATTCTTGAAATCTATGGATAAAAAAATCAAAAATATTTCCAGCATACACTTGATTCTTCCACCAATCCGTTGGAACAGCTTGGTGGAGTATGCTCCAGGCCTTCTCCGTTTATGGGGAGAGACCCGTGCCCAGCAGTGGGACATAAAAAAAGGGTTGAAGGCAATACGCTTGATTATCGATCTTAACACTTAGATTGTCAATCCAAATGTATTTTCTTGTCTATACCTCAAGCTTCCTACAAAACCCCTTCCTTGTGATGATCCGAATAAGGCCTATATTATTTACATAATTGTACTACGTATATGTGTACTTAATGTTTGTTAGTTAATATTGTATGAAGAAGCAATAATATTTAAATATTAATTATAACAATATTTACAGAACATTTTACCTTTAAATTGTTTTCACTCTTATTGACCAAGTTTTCTATGCAAGCATTTCCAGAGTTATTTATCTTAAATATAATTATACATTATTTAATATCACTATGATAAAAATGTAAGAGTTTTCATTTTTGTTATAATTATGGTGATCCTTAATTTAAATCCTCTAAGACCGTAATGCAATTCATTAGTAAAATAGGTTAGTAAGTTTAGGTTAACAGTTGCTTATTAAGTGTAATGCCAAGTTATTATCCTATTTTAGGATTGAAGCTTAGTAAATATGGAATTGTACTCTTATCAGTGTTGCCAGCAGCATTTTTAATATTCTAAATTAAACCTCAGTGACTCACACACATTCATGGACACAAATAAAGACGAATAACAACGATAAAAATGGGAAAATTAATAATAATAAATTAAATGTGAGAGTAACTTTTCCATATTTATTTTGTTTCGTGTTTTAAGTGAGTATAGGCCTCAAGTAATGCGATATAGATGTCTTCCGCGAAAGGAACCCAGTAAAGCAATAAATATTTGTAGGAAATTTTTTAGCGTTCGAAGTTATATAATATTGAAATTTTATGTCCTTATTGTTTGATGGTTTTAAATGTTTAAGCTTGTATTTATAACTATAATATTACGGATTCATTAGTAGATGTGCAAAATATTAGAAGTAGTGAAGCTTATGTGCATAATAATAGGTGTGGTGATTTCATTAGGCACATAGTAAAACCCCATTATATGTATATATAGGTTACTGTGTATTAAGAAACCATCATAATGAAGATTTCGACTGTCAACGACCAATAAATACAATTATAAAGACATTAAAAGTACATGTATCTTAATGTCTATCGCAAAAGTAAATTATTATGGTAATTTAATTGTTATTTACAGTGTGAAATTGGTTATTAATATAGCATGTAATGTGTCTTAGGACTAAATTATTACAGCAACCTTCTATAGTGTTATTATTATAAAATATTTTAAATAGGCTAGCTACTAAGGAATCCGCACTTATTAGTATAATAAATATTAATCCTTCCTTAACGACTATTCCTCAATTTCTCAACGGGACTTTGAAGAATAGTGTAGTAACATACTTGTATGGTAATGAAAGATTCGCTTAATAATGGAGTAATGCCTTGTGCAGTGTTCGCACATAAGTCTAGTATTAATATTAAAAGGCCATATTATAGCTTTCTTAGTAGAATGTGCACTAATCTCGTTATATTAAAATCTAAGATGAAAAATGTTTGTGTAAGTCTCACAAATAAGATCGGATTTATGATAAAGTTTTATGCCGATTGGCTTGAATTCATATATTAAAAAAAAACGGTTTTACACTCACTTGTTGAGTTGTGAGTTGTTACACAGGCAACATTTAGCATATGATTAAATGAAGTTGTTTATAAAACTATTAACATTGTAAGAACAGGTGTTGCCATCTATCTTAGATTGAAGATATAACGTTATTGGTTTATTTAAAATAATACTTAAATTGTGTTGTGAGACAAATGCTACTTTATGATTGTCTAGTAAAGTAGCCAGTGAGATGGTTAGGAGCTACTTACTACATCGAGCTAAATGTGATCAGGTGTGACGCAATATTTACATGTGTTCGTATACAATGTACTGCTTTAATATCAGATTCGGTTGGGAGATATGGGGAGCAAGCCAAGGGGGCAAATGCACCTGAGTAATGAGTATATCTGTTCACATATTAAACTAATTTTTACTCTTTTACTCTTTTATTTTGTCAGATTGAGCAAAAAAAAATTTAGTAAAATGAAAATATATCAATAAAAATTTCTTTATTTTTAATTAGTCACATGTTTTTGCGCTGGGCTTTCAAGTTACAAGTCGTTATTTGTTTTTTTTTGTCATTTCTATAATTTTGTAACTCTATGACACTTCAGCGTTAAAACGGAACTACAAATCATAAACCAACCATATGATTCAGATTTCAGTTCTTGTTATAAAAAGTTGTAATCTAAATTTAAAAAATATTTAGTTCACCCAATAAACGCACAATTTATTTGAACTCCTAACTCAGTACTTTGTATACTGCGTCCATAGATAATACAGATGCGAGAAAATTATGAGTAACAATTTACTAATAAAGCTTGTAATGTATTTAAGATTGTTCGTTGTCCTCGCGTTTGTAGACGTGTTTCGTAATAAACTTTATTAGTTAAAAATGTATTCGACGACCTTCAAGTACAATTTAAGTAAATATAAGTGAGATTTATCGAGCTCCTCGTTTAATCTGTGTGACAGAGACAGCAATAAGATTAATAAATTAATAAAAATATATTTATATATTGTAATTGTAATGTAACATTAATTTATTCGATGTGTGTAATGTAACTTAATAATATCAAAGTAATGTTTAGAGTTGGGGGCAGTGTGGAGTTATATAATGTAATGTAACGTCTAGAAAGATACGCACAAATTTTAGTGTAGTGGTTACTGTGTATATTTGAGCATTTTTGTATGTGTGAGAAGTATTTTATTATGGTAAATTTAATACTATCAAGGTTACAGGTTAAAAACGAGCATTTAATTTTACAATATGCTTTGGAATTGATACTCGTAGTGAACCATATGTCAGTTTTTAATCTGTAGCTTGGAATAAATCACATTTAGCGATTTTCATATTTAAAACATTCCACGGCTGGAGGTCGTGTTTTGTGTAAGCTGCGTTTACACCGAAAAAAAGCTTAAATGTAACTGCCAAAGTGATATGTACAACGAATAAGTTGAGTTGGCCTTTGTAGCTAGAAGTTGTAAAAAGGGCTTCAAACTAATATTGTATTGATTGGTAGGTCAGGTGTAGCTATTTTGGTGTAAACGTAGTATTTAAATATTGCTGGGTGACAGCATGTCACTAAAATGCCGTCAGGTTGAAGGCTATGAATAAGTCACCGGCGATAGTTTTAACACATATACCATACATTTTAGTGATATGTATTAAAAATTAAAAAGAAATTACATTGATTTTCTTAAAACATTGATCGTGGTTTTCAATGTGATGGAATAGTAATAAAATTATTCAATTAAAACAGTGTCAAAATATTTGTATTGGTAATGTATATCTATTTATTGACAGATATCTCTACAGCTATCCAAATTGTATTCAAACAAGTTATTTAGTATTTCCTGTAGTCCTATTGGCTATAATATATATGTGTTTAAATGCTCTAGAAATAAATAATAGCAGAATGATTTAAGGTAAACGCACTCCTGCAAACATCCTAATTGACTTCTCAAAATAATATATATTCACTTTTAAGTAACTGTTCTACTACAGGTGCTTAAATTATATGTCTGGGAGCATCCCTATAAAATATTCTTAAGCAACGTGAGCTTGAATCGTTTTATGTTTTACCGTCGACCTTGTCTCAATTCTAAGTGAGACACTTACTAATAAATATTGCCATAATAATCCTAATAACATAAATAATTAATTTCTTTACGTATTTTAAAAGCCTTTCATATAAACTATGAAGAATTTCGAAGCGACTTCCCGCAATCCACTTATTTAAATAATGGTGAAGTTATCGATTTATATTTTTTAAGCTGAATACATACAAAAATTGTATTACATAGTAATTACTGGGTAATACAGAGTAATTACTGGGTGAAACAGTAATTACTAGGTAATACAGAGTAATTACTGGGTGAAACATAGTAATTACTGGGTAATACAGAGTAATTACTGGGTGAAACATAGTAATTACTGGATATTATAAGGCAATTCTTGGGTATTGCAATCTTATAATTACTAGATACTATAAATCAGTTTAAATAGATGTAGGTTGTATGGTTTCGTTTGTGGACTATGAAAGAATAGCCATATAGGATTGCAACGCAACTTGGTGGAAAAATAAATAAAAATAACTGTTACATTTCTTTGGTGCGTTGGAAGTTCGCAATATTTATTTATGACTTTTTTTTGATATAATAATTTATTTTCGATGCCATAAAACAATCTGCATTTTGTATTCAGGGTGACATAAGCATTTCGGACTTCATGTTCATAGTACACTGGATTAACGATAGGTTCTAATCTAGTCATTATTTTAGTCTAGATGTTCGTCTCGCGTAGTGAAAAACTAGTAAAGCAGATCTGTTTATGTTATGTTCTGTGCATAATGTGGCCAGCATTGAAGATTTCAGGTATTTCAGTAGAGGCCCGTGAAATATCAGTCACATTCTAATGTACATATTTCTGTTTTTATTTTATTTCTAAAATATATTTCTTAACGATTGTTATTATAATTTCATATATTTTATTTCTGAACTGTTTAATTTAACTTCGGTTTTTTCATCATGTTTCTTGAAAAACTTGTTACCTGAAATTTTTTTGTCTTCTGCGCTTAGTAAGCTTGTTTTGTTTAGAGTGGTTTTTTTATAATAAGTATTTAAAATGTTCATAGGCTAGTTTTATTTTTCAAATAAAACACTTTTAAAAGACCTGCTGTATCACCACCTACATATATTATTTTGTTGCTATTTAAGCTTTGTTTTGTTTACTATATAAAATGGGAAAGTATAAAGCATAAATAGTAGAGAGACAAAAAGTAAACGTTATGGCTACTTATAACTAGTTTTTTTTGCTATAGATATCTGCATAATTGTTCGATGACGTCACGTGTGACACTCATAATAATATAGAGTTGTATGTGTCATAAATCCGAAAACTAATAAAACTAAAGAGGTCAGTGTACTTCTCTAAACAAATCAGGGTTAATTTTGGG